>CM038709.1:40851155-41063655 GCA_021613375.1 Megaleporinus macrocephalus | reverse complement strand
AACATTTAATTCAGTCTCTTTTTTCTCTCCTTATTCTCTCGTTCTTTCTCTTTCCCGCATGTCTCTCTAAATACACCCTTTCTATCTCTTCTTTGTTCACTTTCTTTTTTATTTCCCCCTCTCTCTTTCCCTCTATTTTATCTCTCCTTGTTCTCTCTTTCATTTCCTCACTTCTTTGTTCATTTTCTTTCTTTCCCCCCTCTCTTTCTCTCTCTATCTCTCTTTTTTCCTCACTCTCTCTCTCACACTTCGTTGTTTACTTTATTTCTTTTTTATGCACCCTCTCTCTCTCTCTTTTATGTCTCCTTGTTTTCTCTTTCATTCTCTCTCTCAGCCATGTCTCTTTAACTTGCCCCATCTCTCTCACTTCTTTGTTCATTTTCTTTCTTTTTTATGCCCCCTCTCTTTCTCTCTCTATCTCTCTTTCCCCACACTCTTTATCTCTCTCACTTCTTTGTTCATTTTCTTTCTTTTTTATGCCCCCTCTATCTCTCTCTCTTTCCTGTCTTCTTATTCTCTCTTCCTTTCTCTCTCTTCCCATTACTCTCTAACTTCCTCTCTCACTTCTTTGTTCACTTTTTCTTTTTGTATGCCCCCCTCTCTCTCCCTCTCTCTCTCACTTGTTTGTTCACTTTTTCTTTTTATGCCTTCTCTCTCTCTCACTTGTTTGTTCACTTTTTCTTTTTATGCCTTCTCTCTCTCTCACTTGTTTTTTCTCTTTTTCTTTTTATGCCTTCTGTCTCTCTCTCTCACTTGTTTGTTCACTTTTTCTTTATTTATGCCCCCTCACTCTCTCTCTCTCACTCTCTCTCTCTCTCTCTCTCTCTCTCTCTCTCTCTCTCTCTCTCTCTCTCTGTAATGTAAAGGATACATAATTATGTGCCCTCAGGTTTTCTCTCCTCATAAGAAGGGGTTTTCTATTGTGTTCAGTTATTATGAATATGATGTGAGGTGAACATTATGTATGGTTTAAATTATGTATAATAACTACCTGGCTGCAATGCTAAATAGTTCAGTTCCCAGCTGTGCTCGCTGCTGTTATGTCACTCATTGGCCACCAGTGACCTCACACACACACACAAACACACACACCTGCAAGCAGGGTGATCAGAACCACAGGGGCGAGCAGGCATTTGACCCTCACCACTCTATAGAGTACTGAAGTGACAGTCCAGCAAAAGTGCTGATAGAGTTCAGCACTTTGATTCACTCTCATGAAGGAGGGAGTGAAAGAAAATTAAGAGAAAGAGAAGAGGCAGAGAGAGAGACACAGAGAGAGAAGGAGTAAGAAAAGAGGACAGGATGGAAGAGCAGGGGCACAAGAGACCGAGAAATGTGAGGTGAAAGAGGAGAACAATTTATAAAGATAAGTAGGTTCGAAAGAAAGTGGGGAACCAGAGAAAGTGGGAGAGGTAGAGAAAAGGAGTGAGTGAGGCTAGGAGTCAGTAGTGAGGCTGGGATTCAGAGGGAGGCTGGGAGTGAGCAGTGAGGCTGGGAGTGAGCCGTGAGGCTGGGAGTCAGCCGTGAGGCTGGGAGTCAGCAGCGAGGCTGGGAGTCAGAGCGAGGCTGCGAGTGAGCAGTGAGGCTGGAAGTGAGCAGTTAGAAAGGGAGTCAGCAGTGAGGTTGGAGTGAGCAGTGAGGCTGGGAGTCAGCAGTGAGGCTGAGAGTGAGCCATGAGGCTAGGAGTCAGCAGTGAGGCTGGGAGTTAGCAGTAAGGCTGGGAATCAGAGTGAGGTTGGGAGTGAGCAGTGAGGCTGGAAGTGAGCAGTGAGGCTGGAAGTCAGCAGCTAGGAAGGGGGTGAGCAGTGAGGCTGGGGGTCAGCAGTGAGGCTGGGGGTCAGCAGTGAGGGTTTAGCAGTGAGACTGGGGGTCAGCTGTGAGGGTTCAGCACTGAGGCTGGGGGTCAGCAGCTAGGAAGGGGGTGAGTAGTGAGGCTGGGGGTCAGCAGTGAGGCTGGGGGTCAGCAGTGAGGTTGGAGTCAGCAGCGAGGCTGGGGGTCAGCAGTGAGGGTTCAGCACTGAGGCTGGGGGTCAGCAGTGAGGGTTCAGCTGTGAGGGTGGGGGTCAGCAGTGATCCAGGAGGTCAGCTGTGAGGGTGGGGGTCAGCAGTGAGGGTTCAGCAGTGAGGATGGGGGTCAGCAGTGAGGGTTCAGCTGTGAGGGTGGGGATCAGCAGTGATCCAGGAGGTCAGCTGTGAGGGTGGGGGTCAGCAGTGAGGGTTCAGCAGTGAGGATGGGGGTCAGCAGTGAGGGTTCAGCTGTGAGGGTGGGGGTCAGCAGTGATCCAGGAGGTCAGCTCAGAGGCTGGGGGACAGCAGTGATGCTGGGGGTCAACAATGAGGCTGGGAGTGATTGTAAATTGTGTGTGTATGTGGTGCAGTCCAGCGTATCTGTATGATTACACTGCACAGAAAGTTTCTCCACAATTGTCAACCATCTCACACTCACACACACTCACACCTAGAAATTTCTCCTCTCGTAACTACCTCTCAATCTCTTCTCCTTGCCTCTGTGTGTGTGTGTGTGTGTGTGTGAGTGTGTATGTGTGTGTGCTGGAATCCCCTGCAGAGAGACAGCGGATGATAACCAGGACTGATGATACCTTGTATTTTTTTCCTCTCTCTTGTCCTTTTGTCCTCTGCTTTCGGTGCTGTGAGGGCAATAGTGAATCTCCCCTATGACAAAAAACCACTCAGTCACTCACTACAGCTCTCTCTCTCTCTCTTTCTGACTGCCCTATTCTGTCCATCTTCAAGTGTCTACCAGTCTGTGTATCTATCTTCATATCTGTGGTATTGGTAGTTTCTAAATTGCTATTTTCTTTGATCTATAATATGTCTGTGGTTTTTGTATCTACTGTCATGTCAGTGGTATCTTTATGATAGCCATGTATATAAATTGGCACTCATTTAATATTCATATCTATGGTATTTTTGTGGCATCCATGTATAAGCATTAACTTTAGCCTTTTATGGTAACCATATATTGCCATTTGTGTCAATATACCCTTCATATGCATGGCATTTGTATAATATCAGTATAATATCTGCTTGCCATTCATATCTATGAAATTTTTTAAATCCATGTATTGACATATGTCTCAGTTTACCATTCATATCAATGGAATTTATATAATATTATATATATATATATATATATATATATATATATATATATATATATATATATATATATATATATATATATATATATATATATAATACACATTAATGGTATTTCTATGGAACCCATGGATTGACATTTGTATTCTTTTACAATACACATTAATGGTATTTTTATGGAACCTATCGATTGACATTTGTATTATTTTACAATACACATCCATGGTACTTCTATGGAACCCATGGATTGACATTTGTATTCCTTTACAACACACTTCAATGGTATTTCTATGGAACCCATGGATTGACATCTGTATTCTTTTACAGTACACATCAATGGTATTTCTATGGAACCCATGGATTGACATTTGTATCAGTTTACCATTGATTTCTATGCTATTTCTATGATAACCATGTATTGATATTTGCATTCATTTTCCAATTCAAATCCATTGTAGTTATGTGGTATCCACTTGCCATTAATATCTATGGCATTTCTATGGAATCCATGTACAAGTGGTAACTTGGAATTCAAACATTTGTATGCATCTACCGTTCACGTCTATGGGGTTTCTATGGTATTGTCATCCGCCTTTCATCATCTAGGAGAACATCAAGCTCTTCTTGATCTAGACATCTAGTTCTTGAGTGCTATGGGTCTGAAAGGATGTGTAGCTGTTCAAGAAGCTGCTCACTGAGAGCTACAGACACATTAAACAACAGACACATTAAACAAAGTAACTGCTGGTGTGATCAGAACAACAACATCAGATCTGTTGTCTTGCTTGTAAAGGAGGGTTTTACTCACTGATGTTCTGTGGACAGCAGGTACATAGAGCTTAGCATGGTAAATAGTTAGCATCTGCATTCAGTGCACTGTGATCTGATGTGCTAACCATCAGGTGCGCACTCACTCAACTTGAGCCTGTGCTCACAACAGAACCCGGTTTCTTTCACAGTCATCGATCAATCTTTATCAGTCCACATCCCTGAACGAGGAAGGAGAGACGATAGAACGGAGGAAATGGAGGAAAGAGCTTGACAAAGCCTGGTCATATTGCACATCACACACACATACACACCCCTTCCGAGCGATGGCCTCCTCCATCACTCCAAAATCACCTGTCAATCAGTCCAGCTCTCCCCAGCCTAGCCCGGTTTCAACTTTGCTTCCATTTCCAAAGCTCATTCCATTCCAGACAATGAAAAAGCGGATTTCACGAAGACGGCAAAAGGGCCCGACAACAAGAGGAGGCAAAAGAAAATGCTGGCCTACGCAAATAAAAAAGCTACCTCCCCTGTGGAAGCTCATTTCGCTGAGTGCCCTTTGACTAGACCATGTAAAGAGAGAAATGGAAACCATGCTGAAAGCTTGCCAAAGCTATTAGGCGGTGGAGCGCGCTCCGGGCCCGTTAAAAGTTTTTCGGTACGCCACCCTAAAAGCCTCCCTCCCTCCTTTCCTTCTCCTCTTCACAGGGTATTAAAAAAAAGATGGGGCTGGTGCTTGTTCTGAAGGCTAATAAAGCCGGGCTAATTCTCCTAAAGTGGGTGCTGGGCTTGTAAACACTGGCGTGCCAAAACAAACAAGTGTTTGCTAATGGCTAATGGAGCAAAGCAGCAGGACATGGCATCATGGGACGGTGCATGATGGGACAGGGTGTGATGGGACAGGGCATAGGACATGAAAGCAGAGCTCATGATCGAACAGTGATGGGATAGGATAAGGCGTGATGGAACAGCACCTAGCGGGACAGTGTGAGAAGGGACAGGACATGACTGGCCAGGACATGATGGAAAAGTGTAGGAAGGGACAGGACAAGACAGGAACATACTAGAACACGATGGGGACAGTGACATGATGGAACAGGCATGATGGGACAGGACAGGACATGACAAGACAAGACATTATGGGACAGGAAATAAAGGTGAAGTAGAGCAGTACAGGACAGTCCATGATAGGACAAGATGTAATGAGATAAGAAATAGTGGGACAGTATATGATGGGACAGGACATGAAGAAACAGTGTCTGTAGGGTAGAACATGATGGGTCAGTGCTTGGTAGGACATGAGATAATTGGATAGCTTAGGTTAGGACAGGATAAGAGAAGACATACTGAGACAGGATGCAATGGGTTAGTGCATGACAAGACAGGACATGATGGGACTGGACAGTGTGCACATTAAGGGACACATGGAAATGGACAAGACATGATGGGACAGTGTGTGATGGAACAGACATGATGGGACAACACCCAAAGGGATGGTGTGAGACAAGACTTGATGAGGAACTCCAGAATAGAATAGGACATGATTGGACAGTGCAGGGTAAGACAAGACACTATGGAACAATGCATTATAGGATGTTGCGGGATGGGATAGACCTTGATGGGTGCATTGAAGACAAGATATGATGGGACAGTGCAATAAAAGACAGGACATGATGTGACATGACATGGCGGAACAGCATTTGATAGGATGGAGCATGATGGGTAGGACAGCATATGATGCAGCGAAACATGATGGCTCATGATAGGACATGGACATGACAGGATAGCGCATCATGAGCCAGGAAATCGTGAGAATGGGCAGAAAAGGAAAGGACGTGTTGGGACAGGGCATTTCAGGGTAGGGCATAATGGACAATGTCCCTTTTGTCCCCAGTGCAAACTACAAAAGAATGAAAAGATGAGTTAAACAGAGCCAATATTAGCTTTATATTTTTCATTGCTCTGGAAATGGCCAGAGAAACCTTGAGTTGCTCCCGTTACTGAAACCTGCAGGGCTCGGTCGGCTTTATTGGTGTTATTAAAAAAAAAGAAAAGAAAAGAAAAGAAAACACACACACAGACTGAGTCTCAGATGGACTACTGTTCTTTACAGCCCACTTTAGCGCTGAAACGAGCTAAAGAGACCCAAACAGACCTGAAAGTGAAAAGTTGGTAAATGTTTTATTAAGAAAGTACAGTGTCTTTCTCTCTCCCTCTCTCTCTCTCAAAATCTCTAAGTCACATACTTTATATATGCATGTATATATATATATATATATCTCACATGCTTTCTTAGTTTTGTCCCCCTTTTCTTTATCTATTTATCTTTATGTCTCAAAGTCTCTGGTTTCTGTCTCTCACATACTTTATATATGCATCTATCTATCTATCTATCTATCTATCTATCTATCTATCTATCTATCTATCTATCTATCTATCTATCCATCTATCTATCTATCTATCTATCTATCTATCTATCTATCTATCTCACACATGCTTCCTTAGGTTTTCCCCCTTTATATATCTATACATCTTTATGTCTCTAAAGCTCTGGTTTCGTTCTCTCACATACTTTATATATGCATGTATGCATCCATCTATCTATCTATCTATCTATCTATCTATCTATCTATCTATCTATCTATCTATCTATCTATCTATCTATCTATCACACTCTTCATATGGGCCAGTATATACGTATTTAAGCATTTATTTTTTTCACACACTCCTAAGTCTTTCTTTCTTTGTACATACCTCTCTCTCTCTCTCTCTCTCTCTCTCTCTCTCTCTCTCTCTCTTTCTCTATCTCTCTCTCTCTCTCTCTCTCTCTCTCTCTCTATCTCTCTCTCTCTCTCTCTCTCTCTCTCTCTCTCTCTCTCTCTGGACCAGTTAGACTCTACAGCAGATAGACTGGGGTTTCTAATTAGGTGTTGTATTAGAGGACCTCTGTTTTCCTCAAGGCTGTAATATAATCCACCTGTCACACACACACACACACACAAACACACACTCACACGCGCACTGGGTATAATAGGTTCCTCTAAGCTTTGCTAAGCAATAAACACAGGCACCCACATTCAGTCTTACACCTTCAATGCACAATCACTCACTAGGGATCTAATGGGGGACTCTGAGCTTAGCCAAGTAATAAACATACACACACACACACTTACAGTGACATGTTCATTTGTGAGTGAGCTGACAGTCCGAATACTGAAGTTCTGATGTAGCCTCAGTTGAACTGGACTGTGGGTTTAATTACAGCCCCCACACACAATTATTTAGCATTTAACGTCCTCATTTAGATCTCGGCTCTCGCCACCTTCATCTCACCACTCAAACGCGTGCACCACCTTCATTACACACACTGACACAAAGAGAAGAACTGGTCAGCGAGCAGTGGACTTCAATCAGAACACACTTGGCTTCAGCCAGGTCATCCTCGGTGAGCTGAACGGCTATCCAGGTAGACTTCACAATGCAAGATGATGTTTTTAAGAAGTTTGAAGGTTCTGTTTAGGTGAGGTTATGTTATTTCCTGTTCATGATGCGTAAACATCACATAATCACCCAATCAATTCCATTAGCTGGTTACATAATCCCTTTTTTGTTATTCTGCTATCAGAACAACCAGAACAGACCTAAGATTGATTATATGTATTAGTGTAAATCGACTGTACAGCAAAACAACTTCAGATTTATGAAATCAGCAGAAGCCAGTTCTGTTAGTTTAAGAAGGTAGAAAAACAGCTGTTTCAGAGGTCACCTTACCACACACACACACAAAAGCTTGTTTCTGTGAATTGTGGGGACTTTACATTCAGTGGCTGGATGCTTAACCTTAAGCATAAATATTACTGGCCTATTCCTAACCTTAATCCTAAATCTAACCTTAACTTTAGCCTAACCCTAACTCTAACCTAAGCCTTACTCTAACCTTAACCCTAACTCTAACCCTAACCCTAACCCTAGCCCTAGCCCTAACCCTAACCTTAACCTTACCCTAACCTTAATCCTAAATCTAACCTTAACCCTAACCTCAACCCTAACCTTACCCGTACCCTAACCTTAATCCTAACTCTAACCTTACCCTAACCTTAATCCTATCTCTAACCTTAACCTTACCCTAACATAACCTTATCCTAACCTTAACTTTCCCTTAACCTTAACTCTAACCTAACCCTTACCCTAACGTTAACCCTAACTCTAACCTTAACCTTAACCTTAACCTAACCCTAATCCTAACTCTAACCTTACCCTTACCCTTACCCTAACCTTAATCCTTACTCTAACCTTACCCTAACCCTAATCCTAACTCTAACCTTAATCCTAACTCTAACCTTACTCTAACCTTAATCCTTACCCTAACCTTAACCTTACCCTAACCTTAACCTTACCCTAACCTTAACCTTAACCTTAACCTTAACCTTACCCTAACATAACCTTATCCTAACCTTAACTTTCCCTTAACCTTAACTCTAACCTAACCCTTACCCTAACGTTAACCCTAACTCTAACCTTAACCTTAACCTTAACCTTAACCTAACCCTAATCCTAACTCTAACCTTACCCTTACCCTAACCTTAATTCTAACTCTAACCTTACCCTAACCCTAATCCTAACTCTAACCTTAATCCTAACTCTAACCTTACTCTAACCTTAATCCTAACTCTAACCTAAACCTTACCCTAACCTTAACCTTACCCTAACCTTAACCTTAACCTTAACCTTAACCTTAACCTTAACCTTAACCTAACCCCAATCCTAACTCTAACCTTACCCTAACCGTAATCCTAACTCTAACCCTAATCCTAACTCTAACCTTAATCCTAACTCTAACCTTACCCTTACTCTAACCCTAATCATAACTCTAACCGTATCCTTACCCTAACCTTAATCCTAACTCTAACCTTACCCTTACTCTAACCCTAATCCTAACTCTAACCTTATCCTTACCCTAATCTTAATCCTAACTCTAACCTTACCCTAACCTTAATCCTAACTCTAACCCTAATCCTAACTCTAACCTTACTCTAACCTTAATCCTAACTCTAACCCTAATCCTAACTCTAACCGTATCCTTACCCTAACCTTAATCCTAACTCTAACCCTAATCCTAACTCTAACCTTACCCTTACCCTAACCTTAATCCTAACTCTAACCTTACCCTAACCTTAATCCTAACTCTAACCCTAATCCTAACTCTAACCTTACTCTAACCTTAATCCTAACTCTAACCCTAATCCTAACTCTAACCTTACCCTTACTCTAACCCTAATCCTAACTCTAACCTTACCCATACCCTAACCTTAATCCTAACTCTAACCTTAATCCTAACTCTAACCTGACCCTAACCCGAACTGCACACCAACACTAAGATTTTTGTCGTTGTAGTTATAATAAAATAGTCAAAATAGTGTATTTGTAATGATTTTACACATAAATGTGTTGGGGGTCAGTTGGGTGGTGGTATGGAGGGTGATAGCCAGTAGGGAGGGGGTATGGAGGGTACGGGTCATTAGAGTCAGAGTATAGAGGGTTTAGACAGTGTAGCTCAGTAGGGAGAGGGTAAGGAGGGAAAGTAGAGGGTGCAGATCAGAAGACTGGGGTTATGGAGGGTGCAGATCAGTAGCGTGGAGGTATGAATGGTGTGGGTCACTAGGGTGATGGTACGGTGTACATACAGTGATGAATGAAAGCGGTGTGCCCCCCTCCTAGGATTGTTCTTAACTTCTCAATTTTTTTAATCAGTTTTTGGACCTGAAACCTAACCCCTTATACAATGACCACACAGTCTCTCTGGTCAGCCAGGACTATAAAACATACCTGAAGTTTTCTTTGGACAAGCTGAGCCTGCACTTGTCTTTGTCTTATCATTTAAAGAGCAGCTCGAAGCACCTCAGAGTACTTTCAGAGTTTATACATGTGCTATATATATATATTCTTACACACTCATTGGTTTGACAGTGCATTGACATGGAAACATATGCATAATTGACTTCAGATATGTTATTCAAGGCTTATGCATATGTTATAAGCACATCTTAATTATTTTAATATCAATATTAAACTGATTAACAGCAAAAGATAATCATTTTCATTTACTTTAAAAGTTAAAATCCTATTTTCACAATACAAGGCAACCAATCATAACAAAGGATTTTTACATACACTGGTATATGCTAACATTTTGGCGCCCCTGGTTACACT
Organism: Megaleporinus macrocephalus; assembly: GCA_021613375.1. NCBI lineage: Eukaryota > Metazoa > Chordata > Actinopteri > Characiformes > Anostomidae > Megaleporinus > Megaleporinus macrocephalus. Next base: position 41,053,557 of record CM038709.1, on the reverse strand, counting down.
ACAATGACATGTTTAGTTAGGTTTCTATATGGAAATAAGCACATATGCTCCCCATTGAATACATATTTGAAGATTTTTGGGTTGTGAAATGTTTATGTAAGAAAAGAAATAACTGTTTCTGGTACATAAGCCAACACAAACAATGCAAGCGCACTCTGGCTCAACAAAACCAAACAAGAAACTTAACTGGATGGAATTCGGAGGCCTGAATTCTGACGGTCGGTAAAAGGAAAGAGGAAGTTTTGATCTGCCATGTTTGAGCATTTAGATCTTTTTGTCTCTGGTGTTAATCTAAATGCACTTTTCATTTGAAAACTCATTATTTCACCCCCCCCTCTTACCTGCACACGCACACACTCACCCTCACACACGCTGGGATTACAGCCCTTATCGTTTCATCAGGCAGGGATTATGCTTGTTGAGACAGAGATGAGCGATTGATTAGTATTTGCGTTCCTGTTATTACAACCGCAGATCACATGTATTAATCTGACCCTAGTTAAAGCACAGGGTCAACTCAATACGGCACTCAATCAATTCAGCGCCACTTATTTTTATGAATTTCTGCATAACTTAATCATTAAGATGTAAACAAAGTCATTCAGAGTGGTTTGGTGCGAAATGCAGTGTTTTAGAAAAACGAGTCATCACAGGGGTGAATGGAACCAGACGTCCACCTTTAATAGCTCCCTCATAGAGGGAGTTTTATGAGATTTTTATAAATATATAAAAATATATTTTAAAGTACATTCATAGAGGAAAAGTCTGATCCATGAAACAATTTGAATTTGAAGTATTTTAAAAAGGAGTGTTTATTAGCCCTTCAATAATAATAATAATAATAATAATAATAATAATAATAATAATAATAATAATAATAATATCTGGAATCTGAACACATTAAAACACCTATAACACAATGTTTTAACCCTTCTTGTTCAGAGATTATTTTAAATGTTTACTGAAGTAATTTCTAACTTAGAAAAGAACATTTTTCCACCTGGTACAGTGTTTACACATCCTTTACCTACTACTGTTTTTGTTTCTTTACTAGTATTTGGAACAAAGTATGGGTTTCAGCAAAGTTCAGGTGTACGCCAGGATTTATAGGGAAAAAACAACAGTGATGAATTACAGGTGTCAAAAACAATAAAATATAATTCACTTGGGGTTAAAGGATTAAGGCAAAATAGTTCAGATTTATCACAATTTCATTACAATAAACATTACATATGAACAGTCAGATAACATATATTGGTTCACTAGTGGTTATATATACAGTATACACTACCGGTGAAAAGTTTTAGAAAAGTACCAGACAGACGCTTTAAAACAGTTAGAAAAAGAATGACAGGTAGTGTTCTAAAACGTTTGGCTGGTAGTGTATCTAAAACGTTGGACTGGTAGTGTACTAAAACGTTTGACTGGTAGTGTACTAAAACGTTTGGCTGGTAGTGTATCTAAAACGTTTGGCTGGTAGTGTATCTAAAACGTTTGACTGGTAGTGTATCTAAAACGTTTGACTGGTAGTGTATCTAAAACGTTTGACTGGTAGTGATCTAAAACGTGTGGCTGGTAGTGATCTAAAACATTTGACTGGTGGTGTACTAAAACATTTGACTGGTAGTGATCTAAAACGTTTGGCTGGTAGTGATCTAAAACATTTGACTGGTAGTGTACTAAAACGTTTGACTGGTAATAATGTAAAACGTTTGACTGGTAGTGATCTAAAACGTTTGGCTGGTAGTGTACTAAAACGTTTGGCTGGTAGTGATCTAAAATGTTTGACTGGTAGTGTACTAAAGTGTTTGACTGGTAGTAATGTAAAATATTTGACTGGTAGTGTACTAAAACATTTGACTGGTAGTGTACTAAAACATTTGACTGGTAGAGTACTAAAATGTTTTACTGGTAGTGTATCTAAAATGTTTGACTGGTAGTGTTCTAAAACGTTTGGCTGGTAGTGTACTAAAACGTTTGTCTGGTAGTGTTCTAAAACAGTTGACGGGTAGTGTACTAAAACTGGTAGTGTACTAAAACATTTGACTGGTAGTGTACTAAAATGTTTGACTGGTAGTGTTCTAAAACCTTTGGCTGGTAGTGTTCTAAAACATTTGACTTGTAGTGTACTAAAACGTTTGAGTGGTAGTGTACTAAAACGTTTGGCTGGTAGTGTACTAAAATGTTTGACTGGTAGTGTATCTAAAACGTTTGACTGGTAGTGTTCTAAAATGTTTGACTGGTAGTGATATAAAATGTTTAACTGATAGTGTATATTTGTTGTATAGACTTTGGGACCCCTGGTTTATAAGCTAAAAAGGTTTTCTAGCTGACATCTACTAACTTTAATCTGCAACCAGTAACACATCCCACCACCTCTAATGCTGGCAACTTCTTCAGATGAAAACTTTTCATAATACTTTGCGCTAAAGTCACATTTTTCTTTCTCCAGTAAAGTTACTAATTTGTGGGTTTTGTTTCAACAGTGTGGTCATATATTTGTGTTTGCTTTACAGCACCCTTTAGCCCAGCTCAGCCCTTCTGGAAGGCTTTTTTAATAGGACTAACCTCTCGGGTGAGGGACTGTAAGGAGAACGCCCGTAAACGTCGTCCCAGGACTTTTAGCGGTCTGACCTTGTTGCCCCTATCCATTAGGAGCAGGTTATGGGGAACAGAGGCTCGCCAATAGCCTTTTTACCCTCGCTCCCTTAATACTGACTGGCAATCAGAAATATCATAACCACACTGAGGACCGGCAGCGTTCCTCAAGCTCAGAGTTTATGAGCAACAGAAAAATGCTGAATAACAGGGAAATACTGTAAATGTGCTCTTTTCACGAGCCAAAGATATAAAGTGAAACATAAAATGAAATCAGAAACTGATGAAATGCTGAGAACAGAGCAACGTGGCTCGTATACAAGGAGCGAGTTTTTTGAGAAGAATGAAAAGGCACAAGGCAACACAGTCAGAACATAGTCAAACATTTGAACACATTTGCTAATGGAAAGATTTTTCTTACTATGAAATCCATTTAAGACTCTAGTCATAAATACTGAGGACTTTTAGACTTCACCATCCATCATTGCAACATAACTCACATTTCACTAATTAACTCTTAACAAGGCATGCACAGCTGTTTGGAATAATACTACAGTTAACATATACACTATATTGCCAAAAGCATGAACTCACCCGTCCGAATCATTGTATTCAGGAGTTCCAATCACTTCTATGACCTCAGGTGTATAAAACCAAGCATCTAGCACATGTAGACTGTGGAGGTCACCAACTTTCTGCAGAGTCAATCGCTGCAGACCTCCAAACTTCATGTGGCCTTCAGATTCACTCAAGAACAGAGCATAGAGAGCTTCATGGAATGGGTTCCCCTGGCTGAGCAGCTGCATACAAGCCTAACATCACCAAATGCTATGCAAAGCATTGGGTGCAGTGGTGTAAAGCATGCCAACACTGGACTCTAGAGCAGTGGAGATGTGTTCTCTGGAGTGACAAATCACGCTTCTCCGTGTGGCAATCTGATGGGCGAGTCTGGGTTTGGCTGTGGCCAGGAGATTGGTACTTAATCACGTCTGACTGCATTGTGCTAAGTGTAAAATTTGGTGGAGGGGGGAGAAATACATGGAGGAGCGAGTTTGGCGTGGAAGAACTTGACTGGCCTGCATGGAGTCCTGACCTCAGCCTGATGGAACACCTTTTGGATGAATTAGAGCAGAGACTGCGAGCCAGACCTTCTCGTCCAACATCAGTCTCATAAATGTGCTTCTGGAAGAACTGTTGGTCAAACATTCTCATAAACACTCTCCTAAACCGTGTGGAGAACCTTCCAAGAAGAATTAAAGCAGTTATAGCTGTAAAGGGTGGGTCGACATCTTATTTAACCCTATGGATTAAGAATGGGACGTCACTCAAGTTCATATGTGTGTGAAGATAGATGAGCAAATACATTTGGCAATATAGTGTACATTGATAACTTAAATTGAAAAACAATATTGTATGTATATATATATATATATATATATATATATATATATAATATTGTTTTCAAATTTAAGATCTTTAAAAATGCCTTTAGGGTCATAAACTACATGCACTTTTTGACCAGTACTGTAGGAACACATTAGAATGGAGGTCTTTTTTTTATGCACACGTTTTGAAAATGCCCTTCCAAGTTTCTCACAATGAGTGGTTAAAATCCTCATAGAAAGCTATAACAATATATATAAAAATGGGTCATTGCTACAAGCCTGAGTCTTTGCCTTTGTCCTCCTTTTCTACAATAAACTCAATAGCAGACATTAAATGCCTTGGATAGCTCATAAAACGCATCAGAAGAATGTTCTGACCACGCAAACCTTTCACAACTTTATAGCCTGAGATGTCCAAACCATGCGCCTGGCAGGAGCAGCATTGTGAAATTAAAGGACGGTTTTGGTAGAACTCTCAAAGATTTTTTTATTGATACTCAAAAGCAAAATTTTATGGGGTCTCACACACACACATACACACAGAAACAGATTTATACCTAGTATAAGGGGCTATACCTGTGTTAGCTGTTTTAATTATTAACAAGAAAAAAGTGATCAGTAATAATATAGCAACAGAAATGGTTTAAACATTTAGTCACATTAACATTCATTAAAACAAAGATTTTTTTTTTTTGCGCTTTCATTCCAAAAGCATTGACATGTGTTTATACATCATTGCAAGTAAACAATATATATATATATATATATATATATATATATATATATATATATATATATATATATATATATATATATATATATATATACACCACTGGTCAAACATGTTAGAACACTACCAGTCAAACTTTTTTATAGTGCATTGCCTCAAAAAAAAAATTTAAAAAAATAATAATAAATATATATAGGGCAAATTTACAGGAGAGTAAGTAAATTTTTTTCAAGCTATTTTGGAGCATTCCTTTTGGTTCTATCATCATGAAATTTTCAATTTATTTTACATTATTTTCACATATAGTTCAAATAATGCACAAAAATAAAAAAATCAACAAAACTGGAGATATATATTTTTCTTTTGACAGAAAGTCAATTTTATTTTGGTTGGTTTAAAATGAAATTTCAACACAAAGTTAAAGGCAAATAAACTTTTAGAATAGCCTTTCACTGCTGTCAGAATAAATTCTCAAATTTCTGGGATTTTGTTTTACATTATTTGAAAGTACCTGTTGCTGTTTAGTCTGTGCATAAATTTCATGATGAATGCACCGAAAGTAATGGCCTGAAAAGACCTGTGTTAATAAATCAATAAATAATATCCGTTGGCTTACGTTAAATGTAAAGTATTTTTTCCTTGCTCTGTAAAGTCATTTTGGAGGTTTTTTTAATTATATTTATAGATTTTATTTAGTTGATGTACATTAATTGGCTACATCTCCAAAATCTCCATCTCCATCTACACAAAAAAAGCATAAGAATAATTACTTTTAGGTGGGACGTTGTCCTGGAAACATATAAAAACAAACACAGGTACAATACACACACACATGATTGCGACACCACAGTGTAACTGGGCTGAATACACACTCTGAATGTTTGCTGGGCGGTCAGTGGTGGGTCCAGTTGGGCCAAAAGATGAGGAGATGTTTGACAGTTGAAATCCTGTTAAGAGCGGTGATGAGGACGCAAGCTGTTCAAATACTAGACACACAGTTCCTGCACACACACGCTGGCACTTACAGACAGATAGACAGACAGAGGGAGCTCTTTCCACTCCGTCCCCCTGTTTCAGTGTGCGTGTGTACCAGGTACGTGCCATACTGGAGGGACATGGTTATATACCCATACTGTACACCTCGTATACTGGTAGAGACCACAAGCTGTAAAACAGTATAGTTTAAGGTCAGGACACTGTTAAGGTTAGGATTAAGGTTAGGGTAAGGTTACAGTTAGGGTAAAGTTAGAATTAGTATTAAGACTAAAGTAAAGGTTAGGGTTAAGGTTAATGTTAAGGTTAGGATTACGGTTAGTGTAAGATTACGGTTAGGGTTAGATTTAAGCTTAGGGTAAGGTTAAGGTTATGGTTATGATTAAGGTTAGGGTTAGATTTAGGATTAAGGTTAAAGTTAATGATAAGGTTAGAGGTAGGGGTAAGGTAAGGTTATGGTTAAGGTTAGACTCAGAGATAGGGTTAAGGTTAGGGTTAAGGTTAGTGTTAGAATGTAGTTAGGGTTAGAGTTAGGGTTATGGGAAGGCTAAGCTTAAGCTTAGAGTTAGGACTAAGGTTGGGGTATAGTTATGGTTTAAGTTATTATTAAGGTTAGGTTAAGTTTATGGTTATGATTAAGGTTGAGGTTAGAGTTAGGATTATGGGCTAGGTTAGAGTTAGAGTTAAGGTTAATGTTAGATTTATGATTTAGGTTAAGGTGAGGGTTAATGATAAGGTTAGAGGTAGGGTTAAGATTAGGGTAAGGTTATGGTTAAGGTTAGACTCAGAGTTAGAGTTAAGGTTAGAGTTAGGGTTATAGTGAAGGCTAAGCTTAAGCTTAGAGTTAGGACTAAGGTCAGGGTATAGCTAAGGTGTGAGTTAGTATTAAGCTTAGGGTAAGGTTAAGGTTACGGTTATGATTAAGGTTAGATTTAGGCTTAAGGTTAAGGTTAGGGTTAATGATAAGGTTAGAGTTAGGGTTAGGATAAGGTTAAGGTTAGACTCAGAGTTAGGGTTAAGGTTAGGGTTCAGGTTAAGGTTAGTGTTAGGATGTAGTTAAGGTTAGAGTTAGGGTTAGGGTTATGGTTAAAGTTAAGCTTAAGCTTAGAGTTAGGACTAAGGTGAGGGTAAGGTTAAGGTTAAAGTTAGGGTTAAGGTTAGTGTAAGGTCAGGGTAAGGTTATGGTTAGAGGGGGTTATGGTTAGGGTTATGGTAAGGGTTGTGGTTAGTGGTAGTTCTGGTTAAGGTTAGAGTTATGGTAAGGGTTGTGGTTAGTGGTAGTTCTGGTTATGGTTAGAGTTATGGTTATGGTAAGGGTTGTGGTTAGTGGTAGTTCTGGTTAAGAGTAGAGTTATGGTAAGGGTTGTGGTAAGTGGTAGTTCTGGTTATGGTTAGAATTATGGTTATGGTAAGGGTTGTGGTTAGTGGTAGTTCTGATTATGGTTAGAGTTATGGTTATGGTTAGGGTTGTGGTTAGTGGTAGTTCTGGTTAGGTTAGATTTATGGTAAGCGTTGTGGTTAGTGGTAGTTCTGGTTATGGTTAGAGTTCTGGTTATGGTAAGGGTTGTGGTTAGTGGTAGTTCAGGTTATGGTTAGAGTTATGGTTATGGTAAGGGTTGTGGTTAATGGTAGTTCTGGTTAAGGTTAGAGTTATGGTTATGGTAAGGGTTGTGGTTAGTGGTAGTTCTGGTTATGGTTAGAGTTCTGGTTATGGTAAGGGTTGTGGTTAATGGTAGTTCTGGTTATGGTTAGAGTTATGGTAAGGGTTGTGGTTAGTGGTAGTTCTGGTTATGGTTATGGTTATGGTAAGGGTTGTGGTTAGTGGTAGTTCTGGTTATGGTTAGAGTTATGGTTATGGTAATGGTTGTGGTTGGTAGTAGTTCTGATTATGGTTAGAGTTATGGTTATGGTAAGGGTTGTGGTTAGTGGTAGTTCTGGTTAAGTTTAGAGTTATGGTAAGGGTTGTGGTTAGTGGTAGTTCTGGTTAAGGTTAGAGTTATGGTTATGGTAAGGGTTGTGGTTAGTGGTAGTTCTAGTTAAGGTTAGAGTTATGGTAAGGGTTGTGGTTAGTGTTAGTTCTGGTTATGGTTATGGTAAGGGTTGTGGTTAGTGGTAGTTCTGGTTAAGGTTAGAGTTATGGTTATGGTAAGGGTTGTGGTTAGTGGTAGTTCTGGTTAAGAGTAGAGTTATGGTAAGGGTTGTGGTTAGTGGTAGTTCTGGTTATGGTTATGGTAAGGGTTGTGGTTAGTGGTAGTTCTGGTTAAGGTTAGAGTTATGGTTATGGTAAGGGTTGTGGTTAGTGGTAGTTCTGGTTAAGAGTAGAGTTATGGTAAGGGTTGTGGTTAGTGGTAGTTCTGGTTATGGTTAGAGTTATGGTTATGTAAGGGTTGTGGTTAGTGGTAGTTCTGATTATGGTTAGAGTTATGGTTAGGGTTGTGGTTAGTGGTAGCTCTGGTTAGGTTAGAGTTATGGTAAGGGTTGTGGTTAGTGGTAGTTCTGGTTATGGTTAGAGTTATGGTTAGGGTAAGGGTTGTGGTTAGTGGTAGTTCAGGTTATGGTTAGAGTTATGGTTATGGTAAGGGTTGTGGTTAGTGGTAGTTCTGGTTAAGGTTAGAGTTATGGTAAGGGTTGTGGTTAGTGGTAGTTCTGGTTATGGTTAGAGTTATGGTTAGGGTTGAGGTTAGTGGTAGTTCTGGTTAAGGTTAGAGTTGTGGTTAGGGTTAGGGTGAGGGTTAGGGTAAGGGTTGTGGTTAGTGGTAGTTCTGGTTAAGGGTAGAGATATGGTTAGGGTTGAGGTTAGTGGTAGTTCTGGTTAAGGTTAGAGTTATGGTTAGGGTTGAGGTTAGTGGTAGTTCTGGTTAAGGTTAGAGTTATGGTTAGGGTGAGGGTTAGGGTAAGGGTTGTGGTTAGTGGTAGTTCTTGTTAAGGGTAGAGTTATGGTTATGATAGGGGGTCTATGTAATGGAAGCCCCATAATTCACAGAAACAAATGTGTGACTGTGTGTAAGAGTGGAGAGTAAAGTGCAGCAGGTGCATTCCTCACTGCTTCTGACTGCTCAAGGAGTCTGCAATAATAAACAGCCCTCTCTCTCTCTCGCTCTCTCTCTCTCTCTCTCTCTCTCTCTCTCTCTCTCTCCTTCTCTCTGATGTATCTGTCGCTCTTTCCTCCCCATTTCCTCTGGACTATTCTTGGGTCCTCAACAACTTGTGATGTTTATTATTCTCACTCCTTCTCTCTCTTTCTTTCTCTCTCCCTCTCTCTTTTTTCACTATCTGTTAATATTGGCTGCATTTCTCCATCTCCACACCTGTGTGTGTGTGTGTGTGTGTGTGTGTGTGTGTGTGTGTGTGTGTGTGTGTGAGTGTGTGTACTGTATTGAGAAGTTGAACTATAATAGTGTGTCAGTCTTTCTATACAGGGATGTATTCAGATTGAAATGTTAGAACATATTTGTCATTTCTCTCTCTCTCTCTCTCTCTCTCTCTCTCTCTGTTCCTTAAACTCTTTCTTTTTTCTTTGCTCTCCTTTCTTTCTTGCTTTCCAAAACATTCTCCCTCTCTTCCTGTGTCTGTCTCTTCTTTCCCCTCACTGTCTCTCTTACAGCAGCACTGACTTTGTCTTTTTTCTCTTTTCATCCCTCAAACTTTACCTTGTACATACATCACTTTCTTTCTTTCTTTCTTTCTTTCTTTCTTTCTTTCTTTCTTTCTTTCTTTCTTTCTTTTTATCCTCTCTTTATGAGTGTGGTTTGTGTGGAAAGATTATGGATGAGATTATGTTTAATGGTATTTATGATGGTGCTGCTGACACTGGCACTAAATAGCAGAGTGCTCTCAGAGTGTACAGAATCATATGGTATTGACATGCTTCTGCTCTTTTGTGTGTGTGTATGTGTGCTTGCATACTTATTATTAAATTTTTTTTTATTACTAAATAATAATAATAAAATAGTAAACTGGTCACTTTGTGTACTGTATAGTTTTAATCTGGGTCATTTATTTTAGTCTATTCATCAAGAAATGTACGTTTAAATGTTTTATGTGGTCACACACACACAGATTTATATGTAGTATAATATACCTGTGTTCACATTTTTCTTGTTTATAATTTTAAAAAAACTATCAGTTATAATATAGCAACAGAAACAGTTTCAACATTTAGTCCCATTAACATTCATTAAAACTAAGATTTTTTTGCAGTTTCATTCCAAAAGCATTGAAATGTGCTTAAACATCATTGCAAGTAAACAACAGAGACAAAAACTATTATTTTCTACTCATGTAAATTAATATAAAATGGGTTTTATTTGATTTCAGAGCATTTCTGTTGGTCCAATCATAATGAAATTTTACAAAATATTGGTGGAATGAAACTTTTATACATAAACATATTAGAACACTACCAGTCAAACGTTTAAATACATTGCCTGTCAAAAGTTTTAGAACTGCTTTGAAACTTTTGACTGGTAGTGTATATATATATATATATATATATATATATATATATATATATATATATATATATATATATATATATATATATATATATATATATATATTACCAGTCAAAAGTTTCAAAGTTTCAAGTTTTCAAAGTTTCTTACTGAAGAGTAAGTCAATGGAACATGGAACCAGAATTTTTATTACAAAACTAATTGAATCTAATTTAATTTAATCTAATTTAATCTAATTTATTTTAGTCCATTTATCATGAAATTTACATACAAAGTATTGAACTGTTTTGGTCTGACAACAGTGATATGAGACATTCTTATTACACATAGGTTAGTATGATATGAAATAAATAATGTTAATAATAATAATAATAACAATAATACATATGAGTTTAATATAGGTATGTACACATACAGTGCGGTGTAGATGTCTGAAACCACCTGTCATTTCTATAGTTTCTAGTAAAAAGAAGTTACAAAAGTTCTTGCATTAAAAACAGCTGTTCCACTGTAGCAGAACCATTTTTTGTTCTATGTAGAATGATATTCAACACGCCATCCGTGTGAAGAACCATTTCACTATGCAAAGAACCAATTAAACTTATTCTCCTGTTCACTAAATAACTCTTAATGAAGAAGCACCTTTTTTTAAAAGTGTACACAATACTTATTTTAAAAAGTACATAATACTTATTTTTTAAAAAGTACATAAAAAAGTATATAATACTTATTTGTTGAGGTTTCCATGTAATTTCCTGTTAAATATTTTCAGGAATAAATAAATGGTGGTCTATGATCTGTACACAGTGTTGTATGTATATATGTATAACACATGGAACATACTATTATTAGACATGCATACATTACTTGTATAGGTGTGTGTGTGTGTGTGTGAGCGTGTAGGGTGGTATTACCTACAGATGGTACAGCTTCAATCTCCTGCTACCGGCTCTCCTCCCGCTGCCAAGTAAGGATTACACGTAACCTTTCACCTTCTGAAGGACGACACTGTGGTCTCTGATGTCACTCTGTCTCTTTATTCTTCCATCCCCTCATTTAATTCCTCTCGGTCTCCACCCTCCATTCCATCTTCTCACACTGAATGGATCGTTCCACAGAATTAGTTAAAAAAAGTAAAAACTGACCTGTTCTACTCAGAGTACACCAAATGTGTGTAAACATGATCGATGGCTGAATAATGTGTTACAAGTAGCTCGTTTTAGGTAGCAGTAAATACAATTAGAACAGACTTAACCAAACTATGGTCAATAATGGTCAATCATTGACCATGAAATTGAGTATAAATTGAAACTAAGTAAATCCCCCTGGCTGGTTCCCCAGCTCCACCAAGCTCCAGCATGCAGTGAAAGCATGCTAAAGTCACTGGGTGTTACTTCAGAGCAGCTAGCCCTGCATATATCATCACTGTCCAAAGAAAAACAAGTATGAAATACAATTTTACAGGAGAGGACAAAATCCTTCTTCACTTTCAATGTAAGTCAATGGAACCAGAATTTTGTCCAAGCTATTTTGGAGCATTTCCATTAGTCCATTTATCATAAAAATTTTCACAGAATGTAAAGAGCAGCCGTTGAGTTCAAATGATGTTGAAAAACAAAAATCGACAAAAATGTAGATACATATGTTTCTTTAGACAGCGATGATGTACAGGTTCATTATTACGTTTTTCCAGTTTTTCACCCTTAAAAAGCTGGTGGAGCTGCTGAATGTAACATGAAACTCTGTGCATAAGCATATATAAGCATAAGCTAGATACCTTATTAGCCAACAGCATACAAAGTTACATCTTTTCATTAACGACTGCAGTACAAATGAATGTCCTGAAGAGCCAGTAGATGAAAACAAACAAGATCCCCTTTAACTTAATCACGGACTGTAGCTGAGATGTTGTTTAAAATACTTACAACTAGTTTCTCACTGTTGTCATACACTGAGATGCCTGCTCACGTGTGTCTTGACTATCTGGAGTTATACCATCATTTAAATGAAACAGAAGCAACTTTAACTCTCTGCATAGCTGTATAGTGTCACTGAGCTTGTTTCTGGTGAAATATTCCCCCAAAAACTTGCTAACAATGCAGTGTTTTGCAGGATTAGCATAATTTGTTTGCAAACTACATGTGAGCCACATATATGATTCACTCGGATGAACAAAAACAAAGTTTATTTACAGCTTAAAAGAGAACATCATGTGTTTTTTACTAAGAACTGTATATCAGACTTGAATGCTGACACACCCACAGCCTGAACAACACAAGAAGCATCGCTGCAAATCTTTCAGTTCATTTTTGCTTATAAGTTCTGTTAAAAAAAATAAATTAATTAATTTAAATATATATATATATATATATATATATATATATATATATATATATATATATATATATATATATATATATATAATACAAATGAATGTTTGGGATATTTATAAAGAGGGCTGGCTTGAGCCTTTAAGGGTCCCTAAGCAGGATTTTTGGAGGACCATGTGTTGCTGGCTAACGTACTGCAAGAATGAAAGGGAAACTAATGACAATGGCATCTTTTGCATTGCTGGGACAAACAGTTCTGAGCACAGATGGTAACGGTTTCTATGGCTTTTATAACCAGTCCTAAACCTGCATTACTTACAGCCTGAGTACTTAAACATGGATTAATCACAGCCTGAATATCTGAAACTGCATTAATCACAGCCTGAGTATCTAAACCCTAAATAATCACAGTCTGAGTGTAAACCTGGGTAATTCAAAGTGTATCTAAACTTGGTTTAATCACAATCTGAGTATCTAAACCTGGTTTAGTCACGATCTGAGCATCTAAATCCCAAATAATCACATTCTGAGTATGTAAACCTGGATCAATCACAGTCTGAGTGTCTAAACCTGGATTAATCACAGTTTGAGTATGTAAACCTGGATCAATCACAGTCTGTGTGTATAAACCTGGATTAATCACAGTCTGAGTATGTAAACCTGGATCAGTCACAGTCTGTGTGTATAAACCTGGATTAATCACAGTCTGAGTATGTAAACCTGGATCAGTCACAGTCTGTGTGTATAAACCTGGATTAATCACAGTCTGAGTATGTAAACCTGAACCAATCACAGTCTGAGTGTCGTAACCTGGATCAATCACAGTCTGAGTGTCGTAACCTGAATTAATCACAGTCTGGGTGTATAAACCTGGATCAATCATAGCCTGAGTGTATAAACCTGGATTAATACCAGTCTGAGTATGTAAACCTGGATCAATCACAGCCTGAGTGTCTAAACCTGGATCAATCACAGCCTGAATGTCTAAACCTGGATCAATCACAGTCTGAGTGTCGAAACCTGGATTAATCACAGACTGAGTGTCTGAACCTGGATCAATCACAGTCTGAGTGTCTAAACCTGGATCAATCACAGTTTGTGTATGTAAACCTGGATTAATCACAGTCTGAGTATGTAAACCTGGATCAATCACAGTCTGAATGTCTAAACTTGGATCAATCACAGTCTGAGTGTATAAACCTGGGTTAATCACAGTCTGAGTGTATAAACCTGTATCAATCACAGTCTGAGAATCTACACCTGGTTTAATCACACCTTGAACGTCTAAACTTGGATCAATCACAGTCTGAGTGTCTAAACCTGGATTAATCACAATCTGAGTGTCTAAACCCATATTAATCACAGTCTGAGTGTCTAAACCTGGATCAATCACAGTCTGAGTGTATAAACCCATATTAATCACAGTCTGAGTGTCTAAACCTGGATCAATCACAGTCTGAGAATCTAAACCCATATTAATCACATTCTGCATATGGAATCCTAGACTAATCACAGTTTGAGTATCTCAATTTGGATTAATGACAGCCTGAGTATCTACACCTGTATCAATCACAGTCTGAGAATCTACACCTGGTTTACTCATAGCCTAAATGTCTAAACCTGGATTAGTCACAGTCTGAGTATCAAAACCTGGATTACCCAAAACCTAAGTTTCTAACCCTGGATCAATCCCAGAGTAAGTATTCCATTAGGGAACTTTTATAGTCTTCCGATGTCTGGTTCCTATCACCACCACTGCAAGCTGTTGTCACCCCATAGGCTCCTCTACAACAGAGCACTGCACGTCCCATCAGTCTGAATGATTTTGTTTACCCGTTAACCCTTTGTTAGAGCAGGAATGATGAAACATGTGTGGAATTCTCCTGGAGCTGTGAGAAGAATCCTTATGGCACCTTTAATGACTCAGCTGTGCCCGTTAGGACAAACGGAGTACAGCTATTTAGCTCATTAGGCTGAAATATAGCTCACTGTAAAGAGGATGTACTTATAATAGATTATATTGCTTATACGTCACTTATTATAGTTCATAATTAATGGCACGCATTAGCGATATCTGGTTCGCTCACTGTGTTCTAATGTGGCTGAGGGCTTTTTTATTACTACTATTTTTTTCCAATTGTTTTCTTCTTGGTTCATTAAACTGGAGTGAACAGAGAGTCGAGGTAGAAGAGACCGTGTAGCTTCAGAGGCAGCTCTGAATAGTTAATGATGTGCATTAGCGATAACTGAGTTTGCTCACTGTATTACACTGGGTTTCTTTATTACCGCTGCTTAGACTGAAGTGCAAAGCATGCGTACCTGTGACAGGAGGCATTTATGAGGAATAGTTAGTAACTGATGATTAGCGATAAGTGAGTCGATGTACCTTATTATCGCCTGAATTAGTCTACAGCGCTCAGAGGGTCGTTAGTAGCATGCGCGAGCTGGACGGTGCGACTGACTGAACACGGGACTACAAAATAGAATGGAAAGCAGTGAAAACAAAGCTGGAAAAGACCAGCTAGAGGGGTCTAACTCCTACTTTACCCCCCATGTTTTCTCTGAGTCTCTCTCCCTCTCCCGCTCTCTCTCTTGCTGATGAGGTGATAATTAAAGTAGTTAAACGGGTGGCTGTGCTATAAATTGTGTAAATGAAACACCCTGCTCTCCGCTCCGCTCCGCTAAACACGCACAGGCCGCCCTTCAAAAACCAAAGCCAGTCTTAAAGGCCTATATTCCGCATTTCATGCCCACCTGAGCTGTTTTTCTATATAATCACTTTCTATGAATCCTTCTGTAATTCCATCCTACATGCATTTACTGTATAAGGCATTAGATTCAAGATTCAAGAGTTTTATTGTCATATTCACAGCAGAGACAATTACACTGTACAAAGAAATTCTTACTTTGCTGTAGAGGTGGGCGAATCGATCCAAATATCGATAGTATCGATACCAACGCTGGTATCGATATTGATCTCTCTGATATCGAAGCGCCGTTTGGCTGTATTTTAGTGTATTTTAGTCCATTTATTGTTTGACTTGAAAAATTTTTAATTTTTCTGTATTGTGTTTTTTCAGCTCTCTAACCTGAGAAGATTGTTGTAATTAGCCTTAATTTATATTTTATATATCTTTATTTAAGAAAAAAAACTTGATTTATACTTAATTTTAACTTATTTTTATTTTGTTTGAAGCTAGAAGTACACTCAATGGAAGAAATTCCTTATTTTTTGTATTATTTTATTGTATTGTAAAACAAAATACGTTGTGGTGTCTTGTGTTTATCAGCTCTCTAACCTCACAAGATTGTTTTAATTAGATTCAAGTTGTATTTTTTACACTCTTTATTTAAAAAAACCCACTTGATTTATACTTTATTTAATTTTCACATATTGTTGTATTTTGTTTAAAGCCAAAAGTGCACTGAATGGAAGAAATTCATTATTTTTTATATTATTTCATGGTATGTTTAGACAGAATAAGTTTGAAACTGTTTACAGTATTTGTTGTGGTGTGTTAATTTTTCTGTATTGTGTTTTTTCAGCTCTATAACCTCAGAAGATTGTTTTAATAAGCATTAAGTTATATTTTTTACACATTTTTTATTAAAAAAAACATTATTTATGCTTTATTAAATTTTCACGTATTGTTTTTATTTTGTTTAAAGCCAGAAGTGCACTGAATGTAAGAAATTCCTTATTATTTGTATTATTTTATTGTATGTTCAGACAGAAAAGGTTTGAAACTGTTCACAATATTTGTTATGGTGTGTTAATTTTTCTGTATTGTGTTTTTTCAGCTCTCTAACCTCAGAAGATTGTTTTAATTAGCTTTAAGTTATATTTTTTACTCTTTATTAAAGAAAAAAACATTATTTATGCTTTATTTAATTTTTTACTTATTGTTTTTATTTTGTTTAAAGCCAGAAGTGCACTGAATAGAAGAAATTCCTTATTTTTTGTATTATTTTATTGTATTGTTAGACAGAATACGTTTGAAACTGTTTACAATATTTGTTGTGGTGTGTTAATTTTCTGTATTGTGTTTTTTCAGCTCTCTAACCTCAGAAGATTGTTTTAATTAGCTTTAAGTTATATTTTTTACACTCTTTTTTTAAGAAAAAAACTTGATGTATACTTATATTTAATTTTTATTTGTTGTTTTTATTTTGTTTAAAGCCAGAAGTGCACTGAATGGAAGAAATTCCTTATTTTTTGTATTATTTTATTGTATGTTTAGACAGAATACCCTAACCCTAGGCACAGAACAACACGTTGGTGAGCAGGATCACACCCAAGCCAGGCGAACAGGCGCTGTGCCTGACTGCAGTGGACGTGAGGAAAACTCTGCGCAGAGTCAACCCACGGAAAGCTGCAGGACCAGACAACATCCCTGGCAGAGTGCTCAGAGAGTGTGCAGACCAGTTGACAGATGTTCTCACGGACATCTTCAACGTCTCCCTGCGCAGCTCCACTGTCCCAACGTGCCTCAAGACCACCACCATCATCCCCGTGCCGAAGAAGTCCACGGTGTCCTGCCTCAATGACTACCGTCCCGTAGCTCTCACGCCCATCATCATGAAGTGCTTTGAGAGGCTAGTCATGAGGAACATCAAGACCCAACTGCCCTCTTCATTGGACCCCCTGCAATTTGCATATCGTCCCAACCGCTCCACGGACGATGCCATCACCACCACCCTTCGCCTCTCCCTCACCCACCTGGAGAAGAAGGACACCTACGTCAGAATGCTGTTCATAGACTTCAGTTCAGCATTCAACACCATCATCCCACAGAATCTCACCAGGAAGTTAAGCCTGCTGGGCCTCAACACCCCCCTGTGCAACTGGATCCTGGACTTCCTGACAGGGAGGCCCCAGTTAGTCCGGTTCGGGAACAGCAGCTCCAGCACCATCACCATGAACACTGGGGCACCCCAGGGCAGTGTACTGAGTCCTCTGTTGTTCACCCTGCTGACTCATGACTGTGTTGCGAAACACAGTTCTAACAGCATCATAAAGTTCGCCGATGATACAACTGTGCTGGGTCTCATCAGCAAAGGCGACGAGTCAGCATACAGGGAGGAGGTACAGCAGCTGACAGACTGGTGTACAGTCAACAACCTTCACTGGAATGTAGAGAAGCCTAAGGAAATGGTTGTTGACTTCAGGAAATCAAGACCGGTCCACTCTCCGCTTAACATCAACGGCTCCTCTGTGGAGATCGTTAAGAGCACCAAGTTCCTTGGTGTCCACCTAGCGGAGAACCTCACCTGGTCCCTGAACACCAGCTCTACAGCCAAGAAAGCCCAGCAGCGTCTCTACTTCCTCCGGAAGCTGAGAAAGGCCCGTCTCCCTCCACCCATCCTCACCCTCTTCTATAGGGGAACCATAGAGAGCATCCTAAGCAGCTGCATCACTGCCTGGTTTGGGACCTGCATAGCCTCTGACCACAAGTCCCTCCAACGCATTGTGAGGACAGCTGAGAGGATCATCGGAGTCTCTCTCCCCTCCGTCTTGGACATTGACACCACCCGCTGCATCCGCAAAGCAACCAGCATTGTGGATGACCCCACCCACCCTTCACACAGACTGTTCTCCCTCCTGCCATCAGGAAGAAGGTACCGCAGCGTCCGGTCCAACACGACCAGACTCTGCAACAGCTTCTTCCCCCAAGCCATCAGACTTCTCAACACAACTCAACGTCTGAACTGATATCTTTCTGGAACATGTACACTCTCTCTCTCTCTCTCTCTCTCTCTCTCACTCTCTCTCTCTCTCTCTCTCTCTCTCCAACCATTTACCCCAGATAAAAAAAGGGAAGCATTTTTGCACAAAGCATTGCACTGATAACTTTACTACCTCACTGGACTCTATTTATTACACATTGCACAATTTGCACACTACCAGCAATTATTTATTATTCTCTGTCTGTACTGTGTTGTGTTGTGTTGTCTGTCTGCACTTGTTTGTTCGTGTTGCACTTGTGTCTGTATGCACTGTCTATGTTGCACCATGGTCCTGGAGGAACGTTGTTTCGTTTCACTGTGTACTCTGTATGTAGTTGAAATGACAATAAAACCCACTTGACTTGACTTGACTTGACTTTTAAACTGTTTACAGTATTTGTTGTGGTGTGTTACTTTTGTTGGATTGTGGTTTGTCAGCCCTCTACCTCTGGAGATTTTGTTTTAGGTTGTTTTTACCTGAAAAAAAGATTTTATTTTCCTAACGTTAAGGCAAACTTTGTTTTGTTACTGTTGCATTGTTTCTAAACAAAAATGTTAATTGTTATAATAAAGTATTTTGTTGTCATAAACAATGTTTTGCGAAATTCTTTCCTAGGTCTTTTGGATCCTTTGGATCTATGAAGCTTAAATATTAAAAAGTAACGGTATCGGTATTGGCGATACTGGCCCTGTGTTTACTTGGTATCGGATCAATACCAAAAATCACGGTATCGTCCACCTCTACTTTGCTGTTCCTCCATTCACCAATAGATAGAGATAACAAAAAAATAATAAAACATATATACACAATATATAAAGTATAATAATATAAGTTGAAGTAAATAAAAACATTTTTTAAAAACGTTTTTATGTATGAAGAGCATTTATATCAGCTTATAATGCCAAGTATGAGCATGTAGATATAATTACATGTAAAGGAGTTTCTAAAGTAGGAGTATATGAGTATATGTCAGGTTCCATAATGCATTAGATTACCTGTTCAGCTGCTGGTTAGTGAAAAAAAAAATCACACCACATATCGTCTCTGTTCAAAGAAAAACAAGTGTTGTTGTAGAGGAACAGTAGTAATGGTCAGAAGTGGAGAGGAACAGTAGTGATGGTCAGTGGAGGAGAGGAATAGTAGTGATGGTCAGAAGTGGAGAGGAACAGTAGTGATGGTCAATGGAGGAGAGGAATAGTAGTGATGGTCAGTGGAGGAGAGGAATAGTAGTGATGGTCAGTGGAGGAGAGGAACAGTAGTAATGGTCAGAAGTGGAGAGGAACAGTAGTGATGGTCAGTGGAGGAGAGGAACAGTAGTGAGGGTCAGTGGAGGAGAGGAACAGTAGTGATGGTCAGTGGAGGAGAGTATATGAGTACACTAAGCCCTGATGGTCAGTGGCGGAGAGTATATGAGTATACTCAGCTCTGATGGTCAGTGAAGGAGAGTATAGGAGTATACTCAGCCCTGATGGTCAGTGGAGGAGAGTATATGTGTACACTAAGCCCTGATGGTCAGTGGAGGAGAGTATATGTGTACACTAAGCCCTGATGGTCAGTGGAGGAGAGGAACAGTAGAGATGGTCAGAAGTGGAGAGGAACAGTAGTGATGGTCAAAAGTGGAGAGGAACAGTAGTGTTGGTCAGAAGTGGAGAGGAACAGTAGTGATGGTCAAAAGTGGAGAGGAACAGTAGTGTTGGTCAGAAGTGGAGAGGAACAGTAGTGATGGTCAGTGGAGGAGAGGAACAGTAGTGATGGTCAATGAAGGAGAGGAACAGTAGTGAGGGTCAGTGGAGGAGAGGAACAGTAGTGATGGTCAGTGGAGGAGAGGAACAGTAGTGATGTTCAATGAAGGAGAGGAACAGTAGTGAGGGTCAGTGGAGGAGAGGAACAGTAGTGATGGTCAGTGGAGGAGAGTATATGAGTACACTAAGCCCTGATGGTCAGTGGCGGAGAGTATATGAGTATACTAAGCCCTGATGGTCAGTGGAGGAGAGGAGCAGTGACGGTCAGTGGAAGAGAGGAACAGCGGTGATGGTCAGTAAAGGATAGGAACAGCAGTGAGGGTCAGTGGCAGAGAGTATAGGAGTATACTCAGCACTGGTGGTCAGTGGAGGAGAGTATATGAGTACACTAAGCCCTGATGGTCAGTGGCGGAGAGTATATGAGTATACTAAGCCCTGATGGTCAGAGGAGCGGTGACGGTCAGTAAAGTAGAAGGAACAGGAGTGATGGTCAGTTTAGGAGAGGTCCAGTAGTGACAGTCAGTGGTGGAGAGTATAGGAATATACTAAGCACTGATGGTCAGTTTAGGAGAGGAGCAGTGATGGTCAGTGGAGGAGAGGAAGAGCGGTGACGGTCAGTAAAGGACAGGAACAGCAGTGAGGGTCAGTGGAGGACATCTATTACAGAAAAAAAACAGACACATAAAAAACATGAGATCACATGAAAATATTATGATGATGTGATGAGGAGACATGAGAATTCATTCAAATATGAAATACATGTGATCTGCTGCAGAAGATAGCTTGAGAGGTCAGACTGTTTGATCATCATCATTATTGTTACTGCACTGTGATCAACATGAACCACAAAGGCAGCAAAAATCTCCGTTTAAAGAAGTCTTATAAAAAAACTACTACTGTAAGTCTCACGTGTCCTTACTAACACTGGCCTACAATGATGTGTTGCCTTTACAGTGAATGGGCTCTGTTCTTAAGGGGGGGACGTAGTCTTTCCACTGACTAGATGAGAGATAGAAGAGCTCTTCTGAAGAAATACACACACACACACACACACACTGGTCAATACGTGTCATTCTGCTATCCATTAGCTTCCCTGGAGATGTAACCCCCTCCCTTCACCCCTTGTCCTTACAGTATCTCCACCAAAACAACATCACCCCCCCCATCAACGCCACACACGGTTCCTTCTGTCCCTCTGGCTCTGGCTGCTACCCAGAATGCCATTTCCTGTGCCCTGATATGATCAGCTCAGAGACCAGAGAGCGCTCCGCATTCTTTTCCCATGATTCCCAGCGGGCACCGCGGGCACACCCGGAGAGTCGGGACTCTCACCAGCATGGCTAATGAGAATTACCCGCCTACCAATCTAATCACCCATAAAAAAAAAATCACAGACTGACTTCTTTTAGAGCCCTTGACTCGATTTTCCTCACTCAGACGAATTAAAGGGCCCATGTTGAGGAAAAGCAATAGTGAAGCAGAAGACTTTGAGGTACTTATGTACTGAGCAAGTTTCCTAAGGTACCATTCAGGCCACATATGGATGCTGTTTTGAATTAAAGGTGCAGTATATGATTTTGGAGAACTCTCTATTCAATGTTCCTTCAGATCCTCCTCCCCTATTAGAGCCCTTTACTTGATTTTCCTCACTCAGCCGAATTAAAGGGCCCATGTTGAGGAAAAGCGACAGTGAAGCAGAAGACTTTGAGGTACTTATGTACTGAGTAAGTTTCCTAAGGTATCATTCAGGCCACATATGGATGCTATTTTGAATTAAAGGTGCAGTATACGATTTTGGAGAACTCTCTATTCAGTGTTCCTTCAGATCCTCTCCCCTAATAGAGCCCTTGACTTGATTTTCCTCACTCAGCTGAATTAAAGGGCCCATGTTGAGGAAAAGTGATAGTGAAGCAAAAGACTTTGAGGTACTTATAAGCTGAGCAAGTTTCCTAAGGTATCATTCAGGCCACATATGGATGCTGTTTTGAATTAAAGGTGCAGTATACGATTTTGGAGAACTCTCTATTCAGTGTTCCTTCAGATCCTCTCCCCTAATAGAGCCCTTTACTTGATTTTCCTCACTCAGATGAATTAAAGGGCCCATGTTGAGGAAAAGCGATAGTAAAGCAGAAGACTTTGAGGTACTTATGTACTGAGTAAGTTTCCTAAGGTATCATTCAGGCCACATATGGACGCTGTTTTGAATTAAAGGTGCAGTATACGATTTTGGAGAACTCTCTATTCAGTGTTCCTTCAGATCCTCCCCCCAAATAGAGCCCTTTATTCGATTTTCCTCACTAAGCCAAATTAAAGGGCCCATGTTGAGGAAAAGCGATTGTGAAGCAGAAGACTTTGAGTAAGTTTCCTAAGGTACCATTCAGGCCACATATGGATGCTGTTTAGAATTAAAGGTGCAGTATACGATTTTGGAGAACTCTCTATTCGGTATCCCTCCCCTGATAGGTTACCAAGGTAATGCTTGCTGGGTTGTGGGTTAGCAAGCTGTTGCTACAGAAGCTGCTGTGAAATGTGAAGCTGCTGTGTCAACCCCCTTATCCGTTTTTATGCCTTTATTGTTTTTTTTTTCCGTTCCACCTTAAATGATGCAGCAGACAGGTTACTGCACTACAGCCTCTTGTTATAATTTTTTTGTTCCACCTTAAAAGTTGCAGCAGTTTCATTGCTCAGTTTACCTGCCTAGCCTCCGGCACCAGAATAGAACTTGCAGCACTATTAAAGGTGGAATGGGTGAATTCAACAAAAGGCTGGGGTGCCATTATGTAAAGGTTGCACCATTTAAAGTGGAAAAGGAAAATCTGAACAAAACGCTGGTGAACAGGAAACCAAATCCAAATCCAAAATCCAATCTTTTGTCTCTATTTAAACATCTCACTGATGCTAGCACAGCTCTTCGCCTTGCTTCATATCAGAAATAAAAGCTTTAGCGAAAGTTTTGCCAGGAAGACTCCAATGCTATGTCACTCCCTCATCCACTACTCCAACCAATCGCGGGCTGCCATCTGTCTTTAAAAGCATTCAACTCCTGCTCAATCTTTGCTGCCTTCAGGTGCTGACATTTCTATGTGCTCCCCCAATCCTCCCCAACACCACCAGTTAAGTCCCAGTCCTGCCATCCTGGAATCTGCAAGGGTCTGGACACTTAAAAATCTGGGCCTTGGACTGAGCCTATGCCAAAGACTATGGGAGTGTCTCAAAACCTACTGAGTTCCTACATAGGCAGCATTTCACATCATAGTATGCGCTCCTGACATGTAGACTGTCCCAATACTTACATACCTTAAACATGCTTCTACTGAGGAACCTTATTTAGACCTGATTTTAAGGAAGCATCGAACGCTTCCTCAGCTGCTAAGACAATCCCATGATGCAACACAGGCTAATCTACGAGCAGTGAAGTGGTTTTAAACTGTGAGTTATTTTGATTCTCTCTGGAGTTTTAATGTGTTTCTGGTCATATAATCACACAAAACAGTTTTTATTATCAACTCTGTAAGGAATCCTTCACCATTTAGCAGTTTTATTCTCGAGCCATTAGCATTTTTAAGCCTCGGGCTATTGTTTTGGCTGCCGACTGGTAACTTAGCAACCAGCTAAACCACCGGTCTAACTAGAGTGTCTCAGTAATCTGTTTTATGAGGAGAGATGAGGAGAGAACGCTGCTACTTAAACAGCTGCCTACCTAGACAGCCTTCCTAGACACTCACTAGGGTTTGTGACACACCCTGTATGTTTCTTTATGTCCTATAATAACTAACCTTCCAGTTGTACACCTTATCGAAGATTAAACCTTGTTTTACATTCCTCTACTCCTGGAGTCTTTTTTGGCAGAACTACTTTTTCAGTCTTTGTACTTCTGCTTCTTCTCTTTGGCTGTTTCTTGGCCATCTCTTCTTCTTCACGATGTAAGGGCTTCTGCATGTGGCTCCTCCCCTTTCTCCCTGTCATGTCACCCCTGGTTGGCTGGAAAAAGTGTTGTGTGCTTCCCATTTACAGATCCAGGGCTGTGCACAGGGCTTAAATGGTGCTGGATCTTGCAGGAACAAGATCCGGCACCTCTCATATTTCAGGTACCTGTGTTCCAGAACTTATTTATGTGGACCCACCACCTCTTTGATGCCTTTTTTTTGTAGTACATCAAAAGCTATTCGTCCAGTGGCGTCTGGATTAATTATTTTGATTTTATTAATTAAGATTATTTTATTGTATAGAATGCTACTATGTTAGATGGACACTTGAATCACTGTTGTGCCTATGCGTTCCAGAACCTATTCCCTCACTGCCACTTGCTGGATCACCCCACCTTTAGTGTTCCATTACCTGATGTTTTACAAATTAAGCACTGGCTGTGCATCAGCTGGAATTGCTTTATCCCAGCTTACGCTGCCTGTTTTGGGGTGAAATTCTGTTTCAGAAACAGCAAGGCCAATCAAAACAGAGCTCATTATCATATGTCAGCTAAAAGGATAGTTGTTGGAAAAAGTGGCCATGCAGAAACGATTCGAAACGACTTGTTGGTACATAAACCGACGAGAATTTCACAAGTGGACCCTCAAAAGTAAACGAAGGATATTAGCCCTTTAATGCAGGAGAGGGAGAGCAAATTGTGGCTATTTACATCAGCCAATTAAAACCCTGGCGCTGAAAGACTTACATCTGAGCCGCGAGAGATAAAGTGACCACAAAAGGCGTCTGGAATTAGTACGGAGGGGATTTTTTCTCCTTCTTCTTCTTCTTCTTTTTATTTCTAGAGATGTGAGGTGGTTTTGTTAAATAGAGGATAATCAAATTCACAGTGGAATTTTTCTTTTTTTTAAAGAGAGAACATTCCTCTGTTCTTTCTCTCTTTCATTTCACTCTCTTTCTCTGTTTTTCTCTCTCTCTCTTTCTGTGGTGGCACTGACAGTTTAGTCTTACTCGGGCGGATTTTAACAAGTCACACTTCTCCGTAGCTCCCAGTGTTCCCATGACAACCAAATACTGCTCACGTCCACCAGAATCAGAATCAAACGCCGGCTCGGGACGGCGACCTGAAGAGGCTCTTTTGCTTTGGTGTATGAGGGGACGTGTGTGTGTGAGTGTGTGTGTGTGTGTGTGTGTGTGAGTGTGTGTGTGTGTGTGTGTGTGTGTGTGAGCACGCTATTTCCCAACATCTCAATCAGGTACACAAATCCCAGCCTTAATTAAATAAGGTTTAATCAGGACAGCCGTTCTGCTGTAACAAAGAGGGTACAAGATTAGACTCCTCACACAAAAGACATGAAGGTGGGGGGGGGGTGGCTTGAGAGAGACGCTTGGGCTTTTTCTCCATTCTGAAACAGAAATATTTAAATCTGTAGAGAGAATACGCACTCGCTGGCTACTTTATTAGCTCCAACTGCCACATGCTTGGTCCCCTAGGTCCACCATATACAGCACACTACCAAGGGTTATTGATAAAGGCCACAAGTAAAGTTTTCTCGTGGGTCAGGAGGCCTCAGTGTACACAGTTGAGACACTTACTATAACCACCTGCCAATATCCAGAGTAACCAGCACGTGCAGCACAGACAGCAGCTAGATGGACTTAATAAGGTCCTGGTAGGTTGTCCCAGGTATCTAAAGCCAAGCTGACTGCAGTGCATCCCACAGCTGCTGTAGGATCCATAGAGTGAGCATGACAATCCAGGTGGTCCCATAGTTTCTCAACTGGGTTCAAATCTGGGTAGACCAAGCCATTACTGGGAAGTCTTGGTCAGCTCTTCCAGCCAATGTGGGACTTTTCTAGTCGTGTGTCGTGTCGCATTGTCTTGCTGGAAGATCCCATCCGCCCCAGAGAAGACAATCAGCATGTATGGGTGTACGTGATCTGCAAGGATACATGGATTCATATACTAATTGGTTGAGAGTGAAGGATTAGTGGGTCCAGAGAAAGCCATGAAAACATTCCCCACACCTACGTGTGGCCACCGTTCAAAGGAGGTAGTGGTCATAAGTCTGTGACTCGACTGTGTTTTAGCCATCACCATAGGGGGTCTGTACATTACACAGAAGCATTAACAACTAAATATTAATATCATTCAGTATTTAGTGTCCACTCCATCTTCCATCTTCATTACAGCTTCTGTTTGTTTAAGGAGAGTTTTCTCTGGCTTACCACACCTCCATAGTTCAACCTTAGAAGTTGGTTTAGCATTTTCTGCTTCTCACCATCAAAACATTGAGTGATGTTGAGGTCTGGACTCTGGGACTGTCAGTTGATTGTTCTGAAAACACCAGCGGCTTCTTCGTTTGCCATGTCTGTATCTCCTTTTCTCAGTGAGGAGCTTCTTGATCAGCTTCTTTCAGACCCATAGTGCTGAGGTGTCTTCTGACAGTGGACAGAAACACCTGTGGTCAGAAACTGGCAAGTGATGAAGGGCTACACCGGTGGTCCAGACACATGCTCAACTTTGTCCTCAATTTGATCTGATCCACTCTCACCAGCACACCACATCCACGTCCACTACCCAAATAATACCTGCTCCATAGTGGTCCTGACCATTAAAGAATAGGGTTGCAAAGTATACAGAGAAACAGATGGACTACAGTCAGTATTTGGAGAACTATATATATATATATATATATATATATATATATATATATATATATATATATATATATATATATATATATATATGGTTTGCATTTAATAGTACTCAGTACTGCTGCAGAAAGGCAAAGAGTATGCAAGCTAAGGGTTTCTAATAAAGTGGACGGTGAGTGGACATTCATTATAAATAGCTTAAGGAAATCCTATTCTCTAGGCACTCAAATACGAGCTAAAGAGGGTCATTAATACCCCCCAGTGACACAAAGAGAGAGAGAGTGAGGGAGAGAGAGGGCCTGGGCATCTGCTTTGCTGGACGCTATGCTATTAGCTGATGGCTGAATGGCTAATGTTAGCAGGCTCGTGTAGCTTGTCATCACTCCTCACTGTGGCATGTCATCACTTCCTGCTGCACCGTGTCATCACTTTCTGCTGAGCCATTCTCTGCCGGCCCGCATTTATTAATGTTTCAGGGCGCTAGCACGACGCACGTGGAATCGTTTGACAGGAACAATCTGTTTGAGTGTGGATGCTCCACTGCTGGCCCATGAATAGTACATGAGAGGTTATAGTGAAGATGGTGCTGAGGGATGTTCTACAGGTATTGAAGAAGTTCCTTATCGCACAAGCCCTTATTTATCAAGGCTGTGTTGAAAAGTAGGTGCAGACCCGAGCTCGGTATGACGTCAGACACCTGCCCACTAACTCTTTATGTGCGTGTGTTAATAGATAAAGATGATAGAATTAACAAGTGACTACTGAAAGCTATATAGAAAAAGTAAGTACATCTCCACAGATATCACTTCTCCAAACATATCAAAGGTGCTAATGATTAGAACATCCAAGAGAACATCTTGAAGAAATCTATCTGCCTGAATTAAACCTCAGAACCAAACCTGGTCTGGTTTGTTGTTAGTTATTCAAGTTGAGTTTGCGGTATAACGAAGCCTAGATCAAGGGAACTCCATAAGGCCTTCAGAGAGAAGGTTGTAGATGCTTCAGATGTAGATGTAAAATGTTTCCAAAAGACTGCCAAATCTTCCACTGCCAAAGCATCCAGGCAAGCCCACCCCTGCAAATGTAACCCAAGAGCATTGTGCTATGAATAGGCAAACCATAGATATATTTGTTTGGCTACAGTATTAGAAACCACGTTTGGCGAGAAACCAAAAACACTGCATTTGATCCGAACAACCTCATACCAACTGCGAAGCATGGTGGTGGTCTGGCACTGCTTTGCTGTCTCAAAGTCTTGCCAAAAAGCAATCCTAGGACCGAGTCTATATTTACTTATTTATTATTTATATATTTTCATATCTGAGAGAGTTTGAGGAGAACGTGTTGAAGCTGAAAAGGTGGACCTTCCAACAGGATAATGATCCCAAACATACAAGCAAATCCACCAATGAATAGAAGGAGTCAAAAGAATGGCCTAGTTTTTCAATCCTGCTTCTGGAGACCCACTGTCCCGCAGATTTAGTGTTTTCCCTGCTCTCAACACATCAGATCCATAGAATCAGTTGGTAAACAACCCATTATTGAGTTGATGTGAAAGTGTTAAAGCAGGAAAAACACAATGCGCAGGACAATGGGCTTCCAGGACCAGGAATGAGAAACACTGGCCTAGTCAAATCTTATTGAAATGCTGTGAGGAGGATCTGAAACGGACTGTACATGCACAATTGAAATAATCCTGAAAAAATACCTACCTGGTCAACACCAATTACTGAAGCCAGGAGTGTGCTTACTTTTAAACAGAACATTCTCAGTTCAGCTAATTTTAAGTCTAAGGTTCCCTGTTTTTTTTTTTTTTTTCTCACATGTAAACCTGAATACATTCTTTTCTTAAAGCTAGATACCAAAAAAATTTAATATCACCTTATTTACAGTATCACAGCATATCATTGCTGTCCAATTTTATTTATTTATTCATTTATTACATTATTTGAATATGACAGCGGCTCTTTATATTGTGTGAAAAATAGAACCAATAGAATGGACCAACTGAAATGCTCTAAAATCATTCAGAAAAAATCTGGTTTCATTGACTTACATTAATAGTGAAAAAGGTTTTTGGCCTCTCCTGTGAAGTTGAAAATTTGGAGATTCATATTTTACTTGTATTGAAACGTAACTGAATCATGATGTGTATTTTATTTTATTGTATCTTGTAAACTATAAAACTTGGAATGGGTCATTGTTTTCATTTTTGAATATCATTTGAAAATACATGCTGTCCTTTTACATTGTGTGTGAATTTCATGGTGAGTGGACCAACAGAAATGGTCCAAAATGACTTACATTGACTTATACTACTGGTCAAATGTTTTAGAACACTACCGGTTAGAGGTTTAAGAACTCTACCGGTTGAAAGTTTTAGTACACTACCAGCCAAAAGTTTTAGAAAAGTTCTATAATGTTTGCCTGGCAGTGTATAAAAACTGTTGACCATTAGTGTACATTAAGTAAAATATGATTTTTCCTTTTTCTGTAAAGTTATAACTTTAAATATCTGATGTTTTGTTCCAACAGCAAGAAGATATCCCAGGTAAAAAATAAAGTAAACTAAGGTATACTTAATTTACATGCACTTAGTATACTTCAATGCACTCATGATTAATTTACTAAAACTGTGCTATTTTCATGTACTAATTTTGTACTTAGTATGCTATATATATGTTTTATTACTAATAAAAATCTACTTAAATACAACTAAATAAACTTAACTGTACAATTTTTAGACACCAGAGTAAAGTACACCTTCTACTAATTCTGTATTATTTTAACCTGGAGTATATTTTAGTCCAGCTTTAAGGTAACAGTTATTATACTAATAAAACACAACAAATATATTCAGAATTCAATACAAACATATAAGCAATACATTGTAAACACACTCTAAAAAAATCATAAATATATTTTAGTAAAAACAGAGAATACTCAATTAGTGGGAAAAATGCACTTAAGTGTATTTAAATGTGCCATTATGCTATCTCAAAGTAGCACAAACAAGTACAATTAGGTAATTAAGTATATTTTTAATAGCACTATGATATTTATTTATCATACTAAGTACATACTACTTTTATTACATTAATCATAAGTGCATAAAAAGTATAGATTAAGTATAGTTCAGAGTACTCAGAGTTATTCATCTGAGTAACCCTTGTGGAAAAAAGGACACTTAAGAGCACTAAAAGTATATTTCTATTATTAAATTACATTTTTTTTGTGAATATCCTTTTAGTGCTCTTAAGTATACTTCTTTTACACAAGGGACATCCACAAAGAACCTGTCAATAACAGTGATTCAAGTCTATCAATAATGTTGTCATGACTCATCAATCAACCCAGCCCTAAAGGCTCCCAATGTATCCCATGTATTCTCATTGGATTCTGTTTTTTAGTTGTTATGCTTTTAATGGTTTCCAGGTTGCGGATGCACCGCTGCTGATCGGATTTGACAACACGCAATGCATCTTTCGTTTACATGTCGGAAGGCGATTACTGAGGCGAAGCAAAGCAGGATTTAAGACACGGTCGGCCCCTGATCTGCTCCGAATGGATGTGTGTGGTTGGTGTTGAGAAGAAGGAAAAGCTAAAGCTTCTGAAAGTGGATTTCTCAATTTCTTGGAGACACGCTTGGAGAGAAAAGTTATCGCTCACGTTTGATAGATTTCTTTGGACAGAGAAATCCAAACCTGTGGACTACAGCACTTATGTCAGAGAGAGAGAGAGAGAGAGAGAGAGAGAGAGAGAGTGAGAGAGAGAAAGAAAGAAAGCTGTGAAGGCTCTAATGGGCGTCTCTCTGTGTAATCGGTCAGCAGTCTTGGGAGGCCCATAAAAACACCCATAAAAGTAATAATGGCTTGGGTGAGGACAAATGAAAAAAGAAGTGAAATCGATGTGGAGAGGACAGAGTAAAGTATAGCTTCTGTCTCGCCTCTATTCGACGGCTGCTGCCCACCAGCTTCAAGCGCGGATGGAGTCGGAGATAAGGGAATTACCTCAAAAGATAAAAAAAACCCTACAGATTAAACGGCACCAATAAATCTGAAATCCAAAGCCGGCCCGGGTTCCGGAGTGGTATTTACGGTGCGGACTACTACATTTAAAGGACAAATTTTGCTGATCAAACTGTCTGGAGCTAGAGGTGGAGATACCGTAGGAGAAATATGGTGTTTATACTGAGCCATTTAGAAGACGCTTAAGTTAGTCAAGCAAATTTCAGTGGCGGCTAAAAGCAACACGCCTGGTCTGGTTCCTGAAAGTAATACCCCATCTAAATCTCCGGTCTCCTCTGGACTTGCAGACGTAGCGAGAAAGTCCACAGGACTCCATAAAGAGGAGGCTAATGTGGATAACTATTTGGATGCAGCTCATTTTCTCGTTCATCTTTACTTTTTTTTATGTTTGCGGCCTTCACCTGCACCACTATTGACGACTGGTCTCCAAAGAAAAACAGAAGGAGAAGAAAAGACAATCTGTGAAACTGTAATGTAGATGAAGTGGAGCTACCAGAAATCAGGACACCAAATGACTTTCTACAGGCTTGAACACTTTCCAAAGCCTTTGCTACTTTACTTCACATGAACATGGGTTGGAAGGCAGTATAGCGTCCTGCTATTGGCTCACAGGGCTCAACGGAAACGGTAAACTCTCAGTAGGACTTAAAATCTTGCAGAAAAGTTGAAACTGTGCTGCTCATGCTGTTCTGTGCTGGCCTGGGGGGCTGGCTTAGTGGGGTTGTAGTGCAGGTCCTACATGCTATCTTGGCCTTCCAGCTGGACGGCAGTGCTTTATCGCTGATGGTTCAATCCGATTGTTAGGTCTGATGTAAACAGTTGTTTCCGGGGCCAGATGTGCCCCCAGACCGAATGACAATCGCAAACCTTTTCACATTTGCTTGCTAGTTTATTCAGGGGGGCTTAAAAGGGTGTAAATGTTCAGCTCCAGTCCAATTATTAACGAGTCAAAGTTTGAGTCTCTACTGAGTCACTGAGGTTCTGTTGTTTCAGGACACTGCAGTTCAGTGTGGGTATCTTGAAAGTCCAATATATATATATATATATATATATATATATATATATATATATATATATATATATATATATATATATATATATATGATTAACTTCACCTCAGCTAGATAGCTAGGTTTCTTCATCAGGTTTCTTTTGCTGGTGGGTGCAGACACTAGCAAGCAAGGACAAGTACAATAAGCATGGACGGAAGTGTTGTGTCTACAACAAAATCCAGCGATTATTGAATTGTCTCCACCAATAATTTGATCCCCTCCAAAAAAAACTGATCTGTCAACGTCGCATTAAGGGTACAAAGGGTTAAATCACGTTAAATCCCATTTTCTGGTCACACATATGGCCAGTGTGATTGGCTTTGGCTTTCCCTGTGGACTCTATAGCTACATTTGATTGTTAGCATTGCCAGCATTGGTAGGAAAACTTTCTAGTCATGTGAGGCTCACTGTGCAAGACTCAGGTGCAATGTGGGAGACACATGGGTGTTAAAAGGAAGTGAGGATGGCAGCGAAAAAGAAGAAGATTGACTTAAGGAGCTGGTTTCCAAAGAAAAATGTAAATCCATCATAATAACATTAATGGCGATGCTAGGCTTTGGCGTACAGCATACAGCAGGCTAACATCATCTGTAGCTGTGAATAGCATGGTTTGGAAATTAACTGTCAACAAACAGCCAACTTCGTTTAAAACTTAAAGGGGGTGGGGGGGAATCAAAGGTCCCCACCAATGTTAAGAGCAAATCTACACTCTTGCTTGTAAGCTAGCATAGCTTTGTTTTTCTTCATTAGTTTGAGAAGTGCTACTCGCTTTATTAACCTCAGCTATTTCTTCTTCTCTTTCTCATTAGAGGAGAGCACTGCAATAATAATGGAGTAGTTTTTCGGAGCGAGAGCCTCAGTCAGTGCAGAGTCTTAGACCCGGACGTGAGGGTTGATTCATCACGACTTAGCAAGAGGATAAAAGAGGATAAATGGCGATGATACATGCCTGTGTCATCTCAAAACATGACGAAGTCTGTCTTAACATAACTTCTACCACCAAAGTTTCTATGGTAGGATAAAAGTTTTGTATGTAGAAGGTTTAAAGTAAAGCATTTTGCAGGGTCCAACAGGGGCGAATGTAGGCTTAGAGGTTTAGAGGTGCTGAGCACCCAAATGAGAACAGCTCATGTATTTTATCTAAGAGACAAATAAGTAGATCCATATCAATTTAACACACTTTTTTGATTGAATATTGAGCTTCTGTGGGCTAAAGGGTGACCAGATGAGAGAAATTCAGGGCATAAGACTTGGAGGGTGTGTGCCATGACAGAATAATTAGAAAAATTTAGATCAGACATGCCAATTCTACAACACATCCTGAGCATATGGTAAGGGGTTAGGGGTCTGCCTTACTGTCTGACTTGAACCTGCCTCTATTTTCTGGAAAAAGAATTGAATATCCACACACACAGAGTTATGTTATAGTCTCTATATTTATATTTATTTCTTCATATCTTTTCATTCTGTAACATTAATTAGCTAAT
This sequence comes from Megaleporinus macrocephalus, assembly GCA_021613375.1. NCBI lineage: Eukaryota > Metazoa > Chordata > Actinopteri > Characiformes > Anostomidae > Megaleporinus > Megaleporinus macrocephalus. The sequence continues at coordinate 41,020,448 of CM038709.1, read as the reverse complement.
ATACATACAGACAGCACTACTCTAGCACACTGCAGACCACCTGCAGCATTAGCCCACTAAATTAAAACCACTAATAATGTACTGACACTAAAAGAAAGAGAAGCTGGATCATACCATTTTGCAAGGCAGGGACGGGGGCTACTGTATTTTCGTTGTTAAAATAATTGATTTAACCATATACTCTCTATTGTTTTAACATTTCCAGCTTGTCATAGAGTATTTATCGTTATAAATAAAACTAAAAAAAAATCTACTATAATCTTTAGGGGTGCTGGGGCTCAATTTACAGGCACCCCTAAACTAGGGCTAGCTATGCCCGTGCTGTCTATGGTGTACCCCACCTTTGCCCAATGACGTTGGGATTGGCACCAGCGCCCCTTGACCCTGACTAGCGGGATAAAGAGGAAGATAGTGGATGGATGAATGGATGGATGGTTGAAGTGCAGGGTCACTATAAGATCTTTACTGAGCTTTGCAGCTGAATGGCAGCCAATATTAAAAATATCACTAAATGATGTGTCACTCAACATGCTGCATTAGCTCTTTCCTAAATAGCCATGTGGAATTCCCAGCTTGGAAGCACCTATGTGATGGGAGAGACCTAACCAGCAGGAGGAATTGGATAAAAAAAGAAAAAAAAGAACAAAAGCTGGACCTAAATTGAGCGCTGGAGGTACGATTTTGAGCTAGATAGAAAAGTTTCTGTTGAAAAGTTTCTCTTTATACAAATGAGGGCAAACATCTGTTCAGCTTGGATGTGCTAAAAAGCAAAAAAAAAAAATCGATACATTTCACACTCCTCACGCTCCTGTGTGTGCACCCACACTTGCGCGAGAGAGGTGCAAAGTCTAGTTAAATTGCAAAACTTCGACATTCTCATTAGCACTTAAATCTACAGGATAGGAATTTCACGCAATGATTCACGAGGGGGGAGCTGCTAAAATTGATCTGCATATGCTGATGAGTCAACAGCCGAGCTTCGGAAAACTTGGCCTTTAACACGACAATGATTAGAATCATAGTCATCTGTGTTATCACCAGCAGACCACTGTTACTCATAGCTGGTATGTAATTATACACCAGCATCATGTGAATGTTTATAAATGAAGTCATTTATATTTATAAAGCGGGATTTCTCCTCTAACACGTTAGATAATCAAGTTTGATCCTTGCTGATTGTTAAATCTGGAAAAAAGTGAAGAAACGGTATGTCTGAAGGCATTGAAGGGTTGGCGATTATATTTAACTCATGTATTTAATTGGGAGTCTTGGGATGTGCACCGCGGCTTGTCAGTGCAGAGGTTAGCCAAACCTTGTTGCATTATTATTTTATTTACCAACACAAATTGACTGATTACATTGTTTTGTTTTAATTATGTTTAAAAGTTTTAGGTTTTCAATTTCTTTTTTATATACCAATCTTTCCTCTGGAACTTGAAGAGAAATGCTCTTTCTTTGCTTCTACCTGCTCGGTAACATGAAAAATATTGGCAGATCTGGCTAGAAAACAAATTCTATTGGCTCAGATCAGACAAAATTAGAGAGTGAGCCTCATTTACAATGTTGCTGAGCAAGAAAGACTAAAGTTATAATTATATATTATATAAAAAAGTCATCAGTTCAAACAAATTAAAATCGGCCAAACAGAATAAGAGATATGAACAAAAATAAGAAATATGCATTGAATACCAATAAGAATTTCATTAAGAGTTAATATAAATGCCCAAGGGTGGCACAGTGGGTAGCACTGTTGTCTCACAGCAGGGAAGGAATGGGTTCGGTTCCCCGGCCAGGTGGTTTAATGCCCCAGTCCAAAGACGTGCAGTTGGATGAGTTGGAGATGCTAATTTGCCCCTAGATGTGTGCAAGTGAGACTGTGTATTTTTTCCAGTGCCCCCATGACAAAGGGGGAGGAGTGGTTTATATGATGAATGAATAAATAAAATAACAGACCATAAAAAAACAACTCCATACAAATACAGTAGGGCAGTACATTAATTGACATCAAACAAAGCAGATGCAATTAAGTAGTAAAAACAAATAAATCAAATAGAGTGCAGATGAAATGACAGTTGTAGGCTGAGTGGATCTGTATCTAATGCTGCCAACTTACCTAATGTCTAGTTCACTCTACACGATTTTAGTCTGGTTTTTCAGTCGCCGACTATTTTTTGTAGATCTCTGACAAAAACCTCGACTCGGAGGCAAATCGGCGACACTCTGCGCTCACTCAGTCGTGTAGTGTGAACGTCTGAAAGATGCTCGCGGAGCCGTCGCCGAGTGGTCACAGACTAATCGCAGATGCACGGCAAACATCTAGCATGTTTAATATCTAGGCCAGTTGGCGACTGTGAGTCAACAGCAGTGTCTAGCTACAGCCAATGGGATCACGTAGAGAGGGAACCGCGTCACCATTCCACAATCTCTCTGCGGCTGCAGACGACGCGTACGTTTTTATTGATAAAATATTTATTCCAGCTCTCTCTGCAGAACAGACAGACCCTGCTGACCCCTGTCTTTATCAATCTTCATAGCTTTTTCTTCTTTCTTGCAGATCAGCGCAGTTACAACTCGTACTGCTGGTTTGTTGACGTCCGTTTTGGAGATAGTGTATGTTCTACGTGGTATCGCTAGCTCTCACATGTGTTTAGTTTTCTTGTGTTCTTGTGACAAAAACGTGTTTTTGCACCAAAGCCAGATGAGTCAGTGATTCTCCAGAGTGAAAGTCGTGTAATTCGTGACCCCGTGTTTTGCCGATCAGTCATGTAGTGTGAAAGCCACGACACTGACAACTGAGACTCGCGATTACAGCTCAACCAGTCACGTAGTGTGAACCAGGCATAACACGAGCGCATATGATCCAGCCAATCAGAAACTTAGAAGAAGTTAATAAGCTGGAGCAGGATGTGTTAGATTGGGGGTTGGAACTAGACCCTCCCGATGGTAGATCTTCCAAGTCCAGGCATTAGAATAAAGCCAAGTGACTCACTATTCTCAGCAATTGTTGTTCTGAGGGTTTTGGAGTCCAGACTCAAGATGGTTTGCCTCAGAATGGTTGACTGAAAAGAAGAAGACTAAAACCCACATGAAGTCTAGAGTACAGATCTCTGGACCTCCTGAAAAAGGTGGTCTGACCTGAAGTGAACCCCCTTGTTTGTCTGTGCTGCATGTGAAAGCCAGTTGTTCCTGGTGCTGATTGCTCAACTGGTCTTGCTATTCCATCTCAAGCTTTGTAATGACAGAAGACAGGATGCTGCAATCTGCAGAGAGGGATGGAAAGTGGCGTGTGGGCTGTCATTGAGGGCAAAATTGTGGTATGACAGCTTACAAGGCTAAAACACTTCTCAAGCGAAAGTGGTTCCCTGTTTGAAGGCATTCGAGAGTTGAAACTAAGGGAGCATTAAATATAATAAAGGGAAGAACCAACAGGGTGGCTCACAAGGATGCTGTATTGAATTGGCCAATAGATACGGATGGGACAAAAATGTTTCTGTGGGAAAATAAATCCTGAGTGTGAACAAGTGTCTTTGTGCCAAGTGCGAAAATGTACTTACAGTGAATGCGGAGAATACAGAGGAGGTTATATGCTTGACCCATATATTCCTCTCCAGCTAAACATCAGCACATATATGTCTACATTTTAAAACCATCGTAAACATCACAGTAACTAGGGGTTTTCCATCTATTCAATGTTGGGTCTTCTCAAATCTATGGTACATGGTGGAGCACACCACCAGGGTCATATTAATGCTTGGGCTTATGTGTAACCAAGTTCTGCAATGATACCTAATTACAATATTTTGTAATGGAATTAATGGCAAAATGTACAATAACAACTCTGTTACTGCACTATGTGGTACCGAACTGTCCAGTTGAGCTCCAGTCTACTGAACTTTACTCTACGACAAAGATAACCACCATCACCAGGAAACCTAATTGTAGATAAAGGTTGCAAACAGTCATGCCAAAAAAGTCAAGCTGACTTGACAAAGCCAAACTTTCAGTTGGTCAGTAGAGTGTCAAGTCCCCTTTCCAACAAGCAAGCCTGGTATCACATTGCAAGTCTTCAGAAAACAGGAGATATGGGCTCCACTATCTTAGACAGCCTTTCCAAGACGTTCACCCAGGGCAGACATTCAGAGAGAGACACAATTCAGTAAAAATGGGAGTAACCAACTTTGGCTATATTATAAGGGGTTACTCCTGCTCTTCAATAACACATGCCTTTTTTTGTAGTCTTTGGGAAACCAGAGGTGAAAATTATTATCTGATTTTTACTGTCAACCAGCAGCTTAAGTTTAGAATGAAGCCAAACCCCACAAGTTGTTCCCATCCCAACAAGCCCTGGATCACATTATAGAAACTGGAGACTGGAACAGGCTCCTAACCTGTTATCTTCTGTGAGCGGTCCATGTTATTAGTTGCCATTTGTCTGTTCCTCATCCTTTTATCCCTTTATAGCCATTCAGTGCAGTACTGGCATTTAATTAACACCCTTGCACAACATGGGGATGCAACACTAAGTCATTGTTGCAGTATCCCAGGTAAATGCTAGGGTGTTGCTTTGTGGTTTTTAAGTGATGGCTGAGGTGTTGCTAGGCTGTTGCTATGCTATTCCAAGTGGTTGATAAGGAGTGGTTAGGCAATTGCTATGCTACTCAAGGTAGTGTCTACTGGGACTGCAGACTTCCCAAAGCCCTTGCTTGGAGGCCCCATGTGGACATCTATGGAACCATCTATCCTCAGGGGCTCATGTGAGGTCACTGGGGTAGAGAAATGTCAGAATTAAGCCAACAATTTCTGGATTACCTTGTTACCCTTTAGGGAAGATACTCCTGCTACTTGGAAAGTGTTAAATAAACTCACTCTCATATGTAACCACTACCTAAGAGTATTAATACTATTTTGGATATAAAAAATAAATAAATAAATTTTTTTTAAATAGAATAATGTCCCCAAGTGCCTCAAACTTTTGCACAGTACTGTATATCCATTATTCATTCATTGGGACCTGCTTGACAGTTGACTGGCTTACAGTAACCAGTTTTGTTAAGCCTAAGCATGACTAACAGTTAACAGATTTAAGGCCACAGAGCATCTTGCCATCCTTCAAGAATCTGATTGGCCAACCTCCAGTGCAATTTGCATCTCATTTTGTCATTACATTCGGAAAAGCTCTTCTTCTCATTTTCAGTCTCTCTTCACCTCATCTCCATAGAAAACAAAGGGCGAAGAAAAGAAAAACTGTAAAAATAATGTAAATGCAACAGTTTTTTTCTTTTTCCCACTGCTACTTGAAATCGGGACACCAGACGACCTTCTACAGGCTTGAACACGATTTGCGTTTGTGTCACGAGCACGAATCTATATATCCTCCCCTCCTATCTCCTGCGAACTGCTTGAGGTAGAGCCTGTGCTTACACGCAGATTGCAGAGCGTGGCTGATTGGGTTAGCGGCGTTTGCCGGATGTGTGTGTGTGTATATGCGCGTGACTCCTCTGTGGGAGTCGGCGATGAATCTAGAGGTGCCGCTTCCTATCAGGAACCCGCAGATTTTCTCAGTTCTCCACCGGCGCCACCCAGCAACCTCCAGCCCGCCGTGACTCATGAGCTCCAGATTAAACCCAAATCACATTCGCCATTCTGGATGTGACTCCTGCCCCCGTGACAAACCAGATTAGTCAACCGGCGGTTTATATTTAGGCATCTCGGTTCAAAAGTCTTCTGTGGCGTCTTTGCGTTTGCCCGCGATTCTCTCGCTGTTCGCTGCGTCGTGTTTGTGCCTCGGAAAAAGCTAGTTTTCCTTCTCATTAGCTGTATATTCGTGTGTAGTCGGCTCGCTGCGAGCAGTGGAGGAGAAAGAAGGGAAGAAAAAAAATAAAAGATGCAGGACAGCATTCATCCACCGTCTCGAGTCACGAAACGAATGTAGAGGGAGATCAAGAGAAAGAACAGAAAGGATGAAAAGGGACGATGGTGAGCCTTCATGGGGAACAGAAGTGGAGTGGAGGAGAAAGCAAGGGAGAGGAGGCAAGGAGAGGAAAGTGGAGAAGCAATGAAAGAAGTGAAACCAAATGATGGGGGGAAGAGAAGAGAAGAGAGGTGATACTAATGAGACACATTAATAAAAGAACAATAAGTGAAGAGCAACAGATGAGAAGAAGAGAACAATGAGAGGCCTACAGAAAAGAAGGAAAGAAAAGAAGGTAGGATAACAGAAGAGAAGGAAAGAAAAGATGAAAGGAGAAGAAAGAAAGGCAGAAGATAACATGAATGAGTCTGGAAAAGAAGAAAAAGAAGAAAAAAGTGAGGAGACGTGATGAGAAAATGCGAGAAGTGAAGAGGTAAAAGAAGCAGATGAGAGAAAGGAGGAACATGAGAAGAGCAAAAGTTCGAGATAACAGTAAGATAAGGAAAATAAGAGGTTGTTAAGAGAAGATGGATGAAGAGAAGAGGGATGGAGAACAGACGAAAAGAAAAGAGCAATGAGGAGCCTACAGATGATTAAGAAAGAAGATAATATAGGATGACAAGAGAAACAGGAAATGGGGAAAAGAAAGGAGAAAAGATAACATGAAGAGTCTGGAAAAGAAGAAAAAGGGGCTGAAAGTCGAAGGAAAGAAAAGAGGAAAAAGTGAGGAGATGTGATGAGAAAATGCGAGAAGTGAAGAGGTAAAAGGAGAAGATGAGAGAAAGGAGGAACATGAGAAGAGCAAAGGGGAGAGATAACAATACGATAAGGAATAGAGGAGGTTGTTTACGAAAAAGAAAAGAGGTATGAAGAGAAGAGGTGGTGAAGAGGGGTGAAGAACAGATGAAAAGGAAAGAGCAATGAGGAGCCTGCAGAAGAGAAGGAAAGAAAAGAATGCCGGATGACAGATGGGAGGAAAAAAAGACAAGAAAAGCAGGAAATGGGGAAAAGAAAGGAGAAGGTACAGTAACATGAAGAGTCTGGAAAAGAGAAGGTGAATCATAGATAAAAGAAGAAACAGAGAGGATAGAATGATTGAAGAGAAGTGAAAAGAGGAAAAGACCAGTGAGTAGAAGAGTAGTGGAAAGACAAGAAAAGAAAAAGTAGTAAAACGATAAGAAGAGTGAGAAGAAGTGAACAAAGTGGATGCAGGAAGGATAAGAAGAAACAAAAGAAGCAGAGAATAGAAAAGAAGAAGAGGTATAAAAGAAGAGTAAAGAGAACTGGGATGAAGACAAAAGAAGAGAGATGAGAGGAGAAGAAGAAAGACAAAAGATAGGAGGAATAAAGAGATAAGAAGGGCAATGAAGAGAAGAAGGTAACAAAAAAGAGAACAAAGGTGATGCAGAAAGGACTAGAACAGAAGACAGATGAAGAGAAGAGGGATGATGAGATAAGAAGAGAAGATGGATGAAGAGAAGAAAAAGGGATAAGAGAAAAAGAGGTATTAAGAGAAGATAGAAGATGAATGAAGAAAAAAGCATACAAGAGGGATGGAGAGAAGAGTGATGAAATTAAAAGAAGTGGAGACAGAACAGATGAAGATAAGAACAGAGAGAAAGAGAGATAAAAAGAAGAGGAGAAGAGAAGAGAAGAAAAAAAATGGGGACAAGCAGAAGAGCGATGGAGAAAATAAGAGGAGAGGGATAAAGAGAGGAGAAAAAAGGAATTCAAGAAATGACTAATGAGAAAAAAGAGAAGAGATTACAATAGAGAAAAAAGAGGGATAAAGAGAAGAGTAGAAGAAGAAGATGGATAAAGAGAAGAAGAGGTATGAAGAGAAGATAATAAAAGAAGATGAATGAAGAAACGAGCATACAAGAGGGATGGAGAGAAGAGTGATGAAATAAAGAGAAGTGGAGAGAAGATGGATGAAGATAAATAAGAAAAGAGAAGAAGAGAGATAAAAAGAAGAGAAGAGGAGGAGAGAAGAAAAAAAAAGACTGGGACAAGGAGAAGAGCAATGGAGAAAATAAGAGAAGAGAGGGATGAAGAGAGAAGAAAAAAAGTATTCAAGAAATGACTAATGAGAAAAAAGAGAAGAGATTACAGAAGAGGAAAAAGAAGGTCGGATGATAGAGAAGAGTAGAAGGAAAAGAGGGATAAAGAGAAGAAGAGGTATGAAGAGAAGATAGAAGATGAATGAAGAAAAAAGCATACAAGAGAGATGGAGAGAAGAGTGATGAAATAAAGAGAAGTGGAGAGAGGATGGATGAAGATAAGAACAGAGAGGAAGCGAGATAAAAAGAAGAGGAGAAGAGAAGAAAAAATGGGGACAAGCAGAAGAGCGATGGAGAAAATAAGAGAAGAGAGGGATGCAGAGAGAAGAAAAAAAGTATTCAAGAAATGACTAATTAGAAAAAAAGGGAAGAGATTACAGAAGAGAAAAAAGAAAGTCGGATAATAGAGAAGAGTAGAAGGAGAAGAGGGTTAAAAAGAAGAAGAGGTATGAAAAGAAGATAATAAAAGAAGATGAATGAAGAAACGAGCATACAAGAGGGAAGGAGGGAAGAGTGATGAAATAAAGAGAAGTGGAGAGAGGATGGATGAAGATAAATAAGAAAAGAGAAAAAAAAGATAAAAAGAAGAGAAGAGAAGAAAAAAGACAGGGACAAGGAGAAGAGTGATGGAGAAAATAAGAGAAGAGAGGGATGAAGAGAGAAGAAAAAAAGTATTCAAGAAATGAATAATGAGAAAAAAGAGAAGAGATTACAGAAGAGAAAAAAAGAAGGTCGGATGATAGAGAAGAGTAGAAGGAGAAGAGGGATAAAGAGAAGAAGAGGTATGAAGAAACAAGCATACAAGAGCGATGGAGAGAAGAGTGATGAAATAAAGAGAGGAGCAGAGAGGATGATAAAGATAAATAAAAAAGAGAAGAAGACAGATAAAAGAAGAGAAGAGGAGAAGAGAAGAAAAAGGCGGGGACAAGGAGAAGAGCGATGGAGAAAATAAGAGAAGAGAGGAGAAAAAAAGAATTCAAGAAATGACTCATGAGAAAAAAGAAAAGAGATTACAGAAGAGAAAAAAGAAGGTCGGATGATAGAGAAGAAGAGAAGAGAAGAGAGGAAAGACATGGACTGATGGGCAGAACCACTAAGAAAAGAGAAGAAAGAGAAGAAAGAAAGTGATGGAGATGAGACGAGAAGATAAAAACGAGGAGAAGACAGGAAGGGAAAAGGAAGGGAAGAGAGAAATGGAGCGCGGGAGAAGGAGGAGAGGAGCGACGGCAGAGAAGCAGCTTCAGAGCGGTTTGTGTTGAAAGGCTCTCGCTCGCAGCCAGCAGTTGTCGAGCCGCCCACTCCGCGGTCGCCATGGAGCCGGTGTGCACGGCAACGGCAGGAAAATAAACATCCTCCCCCGACATCCCTCTGATCCTGTTAATGCTGACAGACGAGTTTATTTACGTTTTTATTTATGTATTTATTTCTTTCACCTCTATTTACGGGCGAAAAGCCACTGACGCTGAAATCTCTTCTACCAGGAGTTACGAGTTCACACCCTAACACAACAATCACTAAACCACCAACAGCCGACATGTTTACACAACAAGTACAGCGTACATACAGTGACCGGTCAGCTCTCACAGCGGATAAACAACAGACGCAACAGAGACACTTCCGGAAAACACACGTGGTCCATGAGCTGAGCTGGACGTTCTTCAGAGACGCTGAATCTAACGTCTTGATCTGAACCCAAACAATCAACAGTTCTTCAGATCTTGTCTTCTGACAGGCTTTTTAGTGCATCACTCTCTGGTTCATCTCCGACCCAACAAACACCAAACGTTGTCACAACATTGTCTGAATAAGTTTGTGTAGTGTGGGTGTAGTGGTTAGTACTGTGGTGTAGTGGTTAGTACGGTGGTGTAGTGGTTAGTACGGTGGTGTAGTGGTTAGTACGGTGGTGTAGTGGTCAGTACGGTGGTGTAGTGGTTAGTACGGTGGTGTAGTGGTCAGTACGGTGGTGTAGTGGTTAGTACGGTGGTGTAGTGGTTAGTATGGTGGTATAGTGGTTAGTATGGTGGTGTAGTGGTTAGTACGGTGGTGTAGTGGTTAGTATAGTGGTGTAGTGGTTAGTATGGTGGTGTAGTGGTCAGTACGGTGGTGTAGTGGTTAGTATGGTGGTGTAGTGGTTAGTACGGTGGTGTAGTGGTTAGTACGGTGGTGTAGTGGTTAGTACGGTGGTGTAGTGGTTAGTATGGTGGTGTAGTGGTTAGCATGGTGGTGTATTGTTTAGTGCGGTGGTGTAGTGGTTAGTACGGTGGTGTAGTGGTTAGTATGGTGGTGTAGTGGTTAGTATGGTGGTGTAGTGGTTAGTATGGTGGTGTAGTGGTTAGTATGGTGGTGTAGTGGTTAGTACGGTGGTGTAGTGGGTAGTATGGTGGTGTAGTGGTTAGTATGGTGGTGTAGTGGTTAGTATGGTGGTGTAGTGGTTAGTATGGTGGTGTAGTGGTTAGTATGGTGGTGTAGAGGTTAGTATGATGGTGTAGTGGTTAGTATGGTGGTGTAGTGGTTAGTACGGTGGTGTAGTGGTTAGTACGGTGGTGTAGTGGTTAGTATGGTGGTGTAGTGGTTAGTATGGTGGTGTAGTGGTTAGTGTGGTGGTGTAGTGGTCAGCACTGTCTCCTCACAGTAAGATGATCTGGGTTGGATTCCCGGTCCGGGTGGTTCTGTGTGGAGTGTGTATGTTCTCTCCGTGCTTGAGTGGGTTTCCTCCTGGTACTCCGGTTTCCTCCCACAGTCCAAACACATGCATGTTAGGTTGATTGGTCACTCTAAATTGCCCGTAGGTGTGAGTGCGTAAGTGAATATTGACCATGTCATCCGACGTGTGCTTTCATCTTCTCCTTTTGAGTCTTGGTTCCTCTTATGCTCTTAGAGATGTATAGGTTTTGACTCTTTTTAAGGCGTCTTTAAGCTTCTAGAGTGTTTAATTTGTTTTTTAAGTCCTGGTTCCTCTGAGTGGTTTCTCCTCAAGCTATTAGGTAGTTTTCCCTTTTTAGTTTTGATTCTTCTCCTTAGTTCTTTCCATTGCTCTTTCCATACTCAAGTCAACTCTAGCTTCCATTTTCTCCCTTTGAGTCTTTATTGGTCCTTCCCAATGCTCTTATATAATTTATCTAACATCTGTACCTTCATCTTCTTTCATCTTCTTCCTCATGCTTTTAATAGGTACATTAATTTTTCTGATGAGTATTGGTTCCTCTCAGTGGTCCTTCCTCATGCTGTAAGGTACAATAGTTTTCATATTGGTTCCTCTCAATGAGTTTTCCTTTTTTGTTTGGTTTCCTTTTGTTGGATCTTTCTAATGGTTTTATACGCAATCCATCTAACAACTCTTCTCTTCCATCTTCTCCTTTTGAGCCTTGGTTCCTCTTACTGTTACTGTCCAATGCTCTTATACAGTTCATCCTCTCAATGGTTCTTCAAGCTCTTATGTAGTTTTTCTCTAGCTTCCATCTTCTTATTTTGAAAGTTCTTTTCACTTAGTCTTGGTTTTTCTGGTTCTTCTTCATGCTCTTGTGGAATTTCATGAATCATGTCATTATTCCTGATACTTATATACACTTCCTCTAATATCTCTGCTTCTCAAAGTTCAGTTTCTGTTTCTAGTGACTTGCTGTGTGTCTCATCATCTACGCAATTAGTCTTTATAAAACACCCACGGGACAGACAATCTACTAAACTGCATGAGCTGATAAGTACTTATTATTTAGAACAACAGGACCTCAGTGTTGTTTCTTCATGATCTGGTGGTAGGTTCTTACTTCCTGAAGCTATTTCCACACAACCTTGCATACTGGGAGCGGGAACTTTTTTGGACATTGGCCCCTATTTATCAAAGTACTTTACAGTCAATTTTATAGAAATGACCACACCCGTAGCTTCATAATTTATTAGTTTAAACATTGGCATATCTGGCCAGAAGCTTGTTCCCATGCTACTGGAGCCGGTTCATCAAACAGACATAGATTTCTATTGGTTTTGTGACAGTTTAATGAATGAAAACTGGTTTTGTGTAATTTTGGGTGATCTATATTAAGAAACTTTGATGAATTAGGTCCAACATCTGTTATATGTATCGTTGCAGTCCAATGAAAATCATGTATCTCTATGTTTGCTGATTTTGGCATTTAAAATATGAAAATGTGAAAATGTCTTGATGAATGGACCAATAGACATGTTCCAAAAGAGCTTGGACGTGGAAACATTTCTGGTTCCATTCATTTTTTGTTTGATTCCTCTTGTTGGATCTTTCCAATGCTCTAATTCGCAATTTATCTAACAATTCTTCTCTTCCATCTTCTCCTTTTGAGCCTTGTTTCTTCTCACTGGTACTGCCCAGTGCTCTTAAACAGTTCATCTTCTCAATGGTTCTTCCTCAAGCTCTTAGGTAGTTTTTCTCTAGCTTCCATCTTCTTCTTTTGAGATGCTTGTTTCCATGCTACTGGAGCCGGTTCATCAAACACACTAGATGTCTTTCAATAGATGTCTAATTTTGGTAATATTTTTTAAGAAACTTTGATGAATTAGGTCCAACATCTGTTATGGTATATATATGATATATATATCATTGCTGTCCAATAAAAAACCTGAATTTCCATTTTTGCTGATTTTTATTTATCCACATCATTTGAATGAAACTGTTGGCATTTAAAATATGTGAAAATGCCATGATGAATGGACCAATATAAATGTTCCAATAGAGCTTGGACATGGAAAAATTTCTGGTTCCATTTACTTACAATAATAGTAAAGATAATGTGTGTCATCTTCTGTAAAGTTGGCACTTTGGAGAAATATGTATTTCTTTATTGAGCTATACTATACTATACTATATCTTTTTTAATTCAAATGTGTTCTTTTATTAGCTATTGTTAACACATACTGGCAAACTGTAGAGGTTTACTTCAGTTGGATTTTCACTAATGTTCTGCAAGGCATGTCCAACCTCTCAACAGTAGTTCAAACAAGTAACGGATAGAGCATGAATGGGTCAGTATATGAGATGATGCCTCCTTGTCTGAATCTTGAATCCATTACTTTCACTGTTATGCCAACTGTACCCATGCAAACATCATCACAGTGAAAGGAAAACATATTGAACGCTTTTTTCTTGCGCCTGTCAAATCTATGGCAAGAGCTGGAGGCCTGTAGAGAAATCCAATTTGAAGCTTCTTCATGTGTTTTGAATGGCAACTTGTTACCATTGTAAACATTTCAAAGTAGGGACACATTCAATTAGCGCACCATTCACTGGAAATCAGCCAGCTTATGAGATCAGTGCTGCAGCCCTGGAAAGTGTTATGTTTAAGTTAAATACGTTCATGATGAATTTGAGTTCTACCAAATATGTTTACACGCAACGGCTGAAACGAGGACTCTTCAGAACTGTGGATGGGGTCGTGGAGTTCTGAATGAATTTTTTTTTAAATCCTCACGTCTTGAGTGGTTCCTTAGGGTTCCAGCAATTTGAAGAACATTAAAAACTCTGGAAGCTGTGGTAGAATGTCAGAAATCAGCGTATTGACTGGGATGAAAAGGTAGACTAAATCCAGCAACTTGAGAGAATCTATGAAATCGCTTTCATGTTTTAGTTTAACAGCGATCTCTCACTAACATACCCATCATGCACTATGCGAATACATCTCACAACCATTAGAAATCCCTGTGGTATCAACCAATCTCACCTCGTTTGTCAAAACAAAACAGCACATCTATGTTTATTTAAAGCAAAACGAATGCCATAGAAGTCAATAGTCACCCAAATCATTTCCATTAATACACCATATCCACCTTGACTTCTTTGGATCAAACCTCATCCAACTCTTCTTTAAGTGTTGCGTATACTTGTTGACATGGTTTAGAACATTGTATACTGGACAAAACTTCAATTTATAAGTATTTATTAATTCATCAATGTAACTGCCTATCCTCCTGGGTCAAAGTGTTGCTGGGTCCTATTTTATGAATTTACACTACTGTGCCAAAAGTCTTAGGCACCTAATCTCATTATTTATAAGTCTTTATCTTAGCAATAAGTTGATTTTCACCAGTAAGAACAGCAGATATCATTAGAACAGAAGTAAATAAGCATCAATACAATACAAAATATTATAAATATCTTCTTGTGCTTCAGTTTGAAGAACAAATTTAGTTCCAGATTTCTCCTGGATGCCCCAGACATTGTATGAATGTATTCAGTTCCTTCAGCAGCAATCTTGATTTAGCTTAATGAAGTACTGAGCAGTCAAAGCAGGTATTCGATGAGAACTGTAAATAATAATGGGTTGGAAAGGGTTAAATAAAACACACTGACATATAAAAGCACTACTTGCTGAGTTAATAAATACTTCCTGTCTGAAAAAATAGCTTTTAAAATATAATAATGTTCCCAAGTGCCTACAACCTGTGCAAAGTACTGTATAGCTTCAGCTGCCACATTGACAGGTGCTAGATCTTGGTCAGAGCAGGCCTAGAAAGGTGTTGGTGATGTATTTCCAGAAAAGAATTGAGTGATTATTGGAATCTACTGTCTGTTACTTATATTTCAACCACCGTCTCAGGTTCAACCTGTAATTTCAGTTTATGGTTCTGGACAATTTCTTTGAGATCCATGTGGAAGACTGGGTGAATTTAACAAAGACCTAGATGTAGTTTGAATAGGTTGATAGCAAGGGTGTAGATTGGCCCTTGACATTGGTGGGGACCTATGAATCTACCACGTCCCCCTCCATATCAGCCAGTTTCAAACCAGTAAACAGTGAGGTTACATCTCAAGACTTTAACATTACTTCAGCCATAGTGCAACTGACCACTCTAATACATTAGCATTAATAAAAGTAGGAACACTGCTTGTTATTCATAGCTACAGACAATGGTAGCCTGCTGTATGCTGTGCGCCAAAGCCAAGCGTTGCCATTAACATTGTTATGGTGGACTCATTTCATTCGTCAACTTAAGTGACTTACACATTTCTTTGAAAAATAGCTTTTTTTGCTGCCATCCTCACTCACACCCATGTGTCTCCCACGTTGCACCTGAGTCTTGCACAGACAGATAGATAGATAGATAGATAGATAGATAGATAGATAGATAGATAGATACATAGATAGATACATAGATAGATACATAGATAGATAGATAGACAGATCTTTATTGATCCCTTTGGGAGGGTTCCCACAGGGAAATTAAGATTCCAGTAGCATCATCACAATAAAGTCTCACTGTGATGATTCCAGTAGCATCATCACAGTGAGTCTCGCATGTGACTGGGAAGCTTTCCTTCCAGTTTTGCCGTTGCTAACAACCAAACGTAGCTACAGAGTCTCACGCGACAGCAGGGAACGGCACAGCCAATCACACTGACCATATGACCCAAGCCTTTTTTTTGGAGGGGGTCAAATTATTGGTGGGGACACTTCAATAATCGCTGGATATTGGTGGGGACACGTCACTTTAGTCCATGCTAATTCTACGCCCTTGGTTGATAGACAGCTTGAGAAAGTTTTCAGGCAACAGCTTTGAGTGACTGTTACCTTAAAGCTTTAGCCCCAATGCTATTGGTAGTCTTACAGCTGCAAGGGAAGCATTTGGACACCAGGCAAGTCTTGGCTTTGGTAGACGGAAAATAATGTAAATTTGATTTCTGAGCCATTCTAAAAGAGAACGCGTCGGGATTGGAGAGGGAACAGCTAAGTGGAACTGAATCGATATTTAGTCAAACGTGAGCATCTGTAAAGCATCCACAGTGAACCATCAAATGATTCATTTTGTTTATTTCTTGGTTTCGGACGCTGGATCCGAGTCATGCAAATGGGATGCATATGAACGCACTGGTGACCTACGCGGCTGAATATGCACTACTACTTTTGGAGTGTACACTCTGTTTAAGTGAGCACTCCAATGAAGTGCAGGTGGCTGGTGTGGAATGCCTAATCAGCGCAGCCCAACGTGGCTGAAGAGTGGCGTGGAGTTAAGGCCGTTTATGGAGTTCACCTATTGCCTGGGAATAAAAACGCTATTCGCCAACAGGGCACGCGCGCCACTCCACTTCTCGAGAGGCTTTTTGAAGGACGGTGAATAATTTTTAATTGTGAGTCGCCGTCAGAATCGCGCTTCACTTATTGGTGGGGGGAGGAAGCGAGAGAGAGAGAGAGAGACAGGGAGAGAGAGAGGGAGAGGACAGCAACAGATGGCCGAGCGTCTCCAGGCTTCGGCGGATGTTATTTTTGTCGAGTTTATGAGAAGCTCATAACTTTCACACACAGAAACAGAGGGAAAAAGGGCGTCTAATCAAAAGTGCCAGGGAAGACGAGAGTGGGAGGAGAGAGGGAGGGAGGGAGTGTGTAAAACAGCAGCTTCTTTCCTTTAAAAGCAGAAGGAGAGGAACGTGGGAATTCTCAAAGTAATGAAGAGGTAACACGCTAACCTCTAAATTGAATATCGTAATGGTGCCCAGTCCTCGTCTACAGGCCAAAGCAATCTGAGAACAAACTGTTAGAATACTTAAAGCAATAGCTTGGCAAAAAAATAAAAATACTAATAATAATAAGCTTACACAATATTTCCCTTGAATCCAAATGTAGTCGACCAGCCCAGGCATGCTTCTTTAGTATTGCTCTGGAGCTTCAAGGCCCAATAACAAATAACTAGTGGCTGAATCAATTAACAGCATAGAAACTACAAACCTAACCTAATACATACTGGCCTAAAACAGTGTGGGTCACAAAGGTAGGTCACAATACCAAGGTTAGAAGTCAAGTGTAGGTGTAGGAATCCAAACTCACAAACAGATCCAGGCCAGGTTGAAAATGGAAAAGCAGGCCAGTGGTCGAAGCAAATAGTCCAAGAGCTAAAACCTGTAAACCAGAAACTAAAGCAGAAGGTCAGGACCAGGAACTACTGCTAAAAGTTATAGAACATGGTCACAACAAGACTTTGCAAAGACTTAACTGAAGCATGTGCCAATATTTATATACCTAATAGGTCTGGCAATGGGAAATTGAGCCAAACCTGTCTAGTATTCTGGTGAGAATGGCCTCTGTTGGTGAGGAGGGGAACTATCTGCAATGGTCATGACAGTGTTAAATTGTTGAGTCAATTTAAATAGAAGGCAAAACTTTCAGCTATGCTATTGTCACATAACAGATTGGTCCAGTCCTCATACACAACACCTGCATCAGCATAACAGTTGGCATAGGTTCCATAACCATTCATCTACACACGCATTCCAGTGGGTTGCATTTCCCAAAATGCCCCTAGATTCAATGGTGAAGTGGATTTGCATGGCCAAGAAGATGCACACTAGCCTAAGAGGACTATGCATGTTGCCAAGCATCAGCTGGATGGGTGTAAAACCCCAACACTGGACTGATCTTCATTATCTGGCAATCTGATGGATTAATCTGAGTTTGGTGAATGAATCCAAGAAAATGCTACCTACCAGAATTCATAGTGCTAACAATAAAGTTTGGTTGAGGAGGGATAGTGGGAGTATCTGGGGTTTTTTTTAGGGTTTGAGCTTCTTCATTTTAGTGATGGGTGATGCTAATGCTATAGCAAGCAGACATATTACATAATTGAATGCTTCTTTGTGGCAGCAGTTTGGGTAAGACCCCTTTTCCTGTTCCAGCATTACTGTGCCCTTGTACTAAAGTGAGGGGAGTTTGGTGTGAAGGAAGTCCAGGGCCTGAACAGAAGCCCAATGGCCTTCTTATCCGAACCTGTACTTCTTTTGACTGAATGGACACAAATTTCCATAGACATGCTCCAAAATCTTGTGGAAAGGTTTCCCAGTGATTTTGGAATACGATCTCCAACAAGTTCTTATAGATATGATAGGGGTCCACAAACTTTTGGCCATATAGTGTATATCTGGTGCAATGGAATCAAATGCAGATCTTAAAAAATAGTGTAGGATATAGACCTTTTAAAAGTTTGATCTTCCCCACGAAAGCGTGACAAGTAGAGACCCCATCCACCTGTTTATTCATCATGTGCAATTCTTCTGGGCTCATTAGACCATTTATTAAATCCACTGGAGTCAAAATGTGTTAAATACATTCTTTCAGATACTACTGATTATATTAAAAGCCAATTTTATCTGACATCTCTCGCTCACTTCTCCAAAAGGCCGCAGATAAATACGCGCTTTGAGAACGGGTTGCCTGTGAAAGTAATAATTAACTTGATGTTCTTGACATTCAAAACTTCGGCATGTCCCTTCGGAGCCAAAGACAAACCGTTTTATTATTTATTTTAACTTGATTTTTGTTGTTGCTGCTTTTGTTAAGACGAGAAAAGTTATGAAATTGCGACCTTTGGGAAAACAGCAGACGACCTGGGCCATCTGCTTCTGGATCTGGATCAAAATCTGCTTTGTGAGTTTCAGGGACGCCGGTGATACTTTAAAGTCACGGGCAGCAGAAGGTGGAGCAGATGCTGAGAACGTTGAAGGGTCCAGATAACGGAGAACCGAATTGTCCTCACTTCCTTTCTTGTATGAAACACTCTTAAAGTTCTAAACTCTTTACCAGCAAATCACTCACAGAACACAGGTAGGTGAAGGTAGTGTTACAGTTTATCTGTACACAGGTAGGTGAAGGTAGTGTTACAGTTTATCTGTACACAGGTAGGTGAAGGTAGTGTTACAGTTTATCTGTACACAGGTAGGTGAAGGTAGTGTTACAGTTTACCTGTACACAGGTAGGTGAAGGTAGTGTTACAGTTTACATGTACACAGGTAGGTGAAGGTAGTGTTACAGTTTACCTGTACACAGGTAGGTGAAGGTAGTGTTACAGTTTACATGAACACAGGTAGGTGAAGGTAGTATTACAGTTTACCTGTACACAGGTAGGTGAAGGTAGTGTTACAGTTTACATGAACACAGGTAGGTGAAGGTAGTGTTACAGTTTACCTGTACACAGGTAGGTGAAGGTAGTGTTACAGTTTACATGTGGACAGGTAGGTGAAGGTAGTGTTACAGTTTACCTGTACACAGGTAGGTGAAGGTAGTGTTACAGTTTACCTGTACACAGGTAGGTGAAGGTAGTGTTACAGTTTACCTGTACACAGGTAGGTGAAGATAGTGTTACAGTTTACCTGTACACAGGTAGGTGAAGATAGTGTTACAGTTTACCTGTACAGAGGTAGGTGAAGGTAGTGTTACAGTTTACCTGTACACAGGTAGGTGAAGGTAGTGTTACAGTTTACATGTACACAGGTAGGTGAAGGTAGTATTACAGTTTACCTGTACACAGGTAGGTGAAGGTAGTGTTACAGTTTACATGAACACAGGTAGGTGAAGGTAGTGTTACAGTTTACATGAACACAGGTAGGTGAAGGTAGTGTTACAGTTTACATGTGGACAGGTAGGTGAAGGTAGTGTTACAGTTTACATGTGCACAGGTAGGTGAACGTAGTGTTACAGTTTACCTGTACACAGGTAGGTGAAGGTAGTGTTACAGTTTACCTGTACACAGGTAGGTGAAGGTAGTGTTACAGTTTACCTGTACACAGGTAGGTAAATGTAGTGTTACAGTTTATCTGTACACAGGTAGGTGAAGGTAGTGTTACAGTTTACTTGTACAGAGGTAGGTGAAGGTAGTGTTACAGTTTACCTGTACACAGGTAGGTAAATGTAGTGTTACAGTTTATCTGTACACAGGTAGGTGAAGGTAGTGTAACAGTTTACCTGTACACAGGTAGGGGAAGGTAGTGTTACAGTTTACATGTGGACAGGTAGGTGAAGGTAGTGTTACAGTTTACATGTGCACAGGTAGGTGAACGTAGTGTTACAGTTTACCTGTACACAGGTAGGTGAAGGTAGTGTTACAGTTTACCTGTACACAGGTAGGTAAATGTAGTGTTACAGTTTACCTGTACACAGGTAGGTGAAGATAGTGTTACAGTTTACTTGTACAGAGGTAGGTGAAGGTAGTGTTACAGTTTACCTGTACACAGGTAGGTAAATGTAGTGTTACAGTTTATCTGTACACAGGTAGGTGAAGGTAGTGTTACAGTTTACCTGTACACAGGTAGGGGAAGGTAGTGTTACAGTTTACCTGTACACAGGTAGGTGAAGGTAGTGTTACAGTTTACCTGTACACAGGTAGGTGAAGGTAGTGTTACAGTTTATCTGTACACAGGTAGGTGAAGGTAGTGTTACAGTTTACCTGTACACAGGTAGGTGAAGGTAGTGTTACAGTTTATCTGTACACAGGTTATCTGTACCACACCACTCCAGTCATCACTGATATGTAGTACTTTTTATTTTTATTTACTTTATCTTGTTTATATATATATATATATATATTATTTATATTTTTCATTTTTTTATAAATATAAATATATTTTTATATTTAATTATTTATACATTTTATTTGTTTCTAATTAGATTTTATTTCTTATTTGTATTTCTTTTTCTTTCTTTTATTTATTATTATTTATCTCTTCTATTATATATTTTATTTTTATGTATTTATATTATTATGTGGAACCTTTTATTCACTGTAGAAATTCAGAGTTTAGTCCTTTATGATTTTCTGATTTCAACATATACACACACACACACCAACATGTATTCACCTTCAAGCACTGGTCTTATTAATATGAACTGGGACTGTATTTGGTGCATACGACAACACAGACATCATAAGTGGATCTGGGGTAAAATACATTCTAAGCCAAATTGTAAAACTCGTAGAATACGATTCAGTCTAGATCTTAAACCCAGGCAAGATCTTTAGGAAAGTATTCAGTATTCCTCCATGTTTCAGTAAGTCGCTCCTCAGTAATGAAACTGGAATAATGATCGTTCTGTATGTCGTGATTCAACAAATCATAGGGTGACAGAACCGACAGACACGCCATGAATAGACCAAGTCTGCTAGACTGTTTCATACGCTAAAAATATTCATACTTCTCCAGTTATTCAAATATACAGCTGTGTGCAGAAGTTTGGGCACACCTGGTCAAATGACATGTCTGCATTGATGTTCTAAGTGAAAATAAGCTCACGAATCAGCTACAGGGAACAAGCTTCTTCAACATTCTTGCATTTATTTGTTTATTTTTTGTACTCAAAGGTCAATTTACACATAAAACTCAGCTCAACCCGATCCTGTACTTAAAATGAAAACATTAATAATTAATTCTACATTTCTCAAGTTTTCAATTGCATCATGTGATAATCTAATATGTAAGACCCTTAGTCCGGCTCCTGAAAGCATTAGCTTAAGGAAGTACTGAGTAGGTAACCAGGTATTAGATGATAACTGTAAATAATACTCTCCCTGTGCTTGAGTGGGTTTCCTCCGGGTACTCAGGAACCTTCCCACAGTCCAAACCAGAACTGTTCACAAGTCACAAAATACAAGTCCAAGTCAAGTAACAAGTCTTTCAGCTAGAGTCTAAGTCAAGTCACGAGTCTTTCGGCTAGAGTCTAAGTCAAGTCACAAGTCTTCTGGCTAGAGTCTAAGTCAAGTCACAAGTCACAAAAGTCAAGTCACAAGTCTTTCAGCTAGAGTCTAAGTCAAGAGTCTAAGTCTTTCGGCTAGAGTCTAAGTCAAGTCACAAGTCTTTTGGCTAGAGTCTAAGTCAAGAGTGTACTGTAAGTATTTCGACTAGAGTCTAAGTCAAGAGTCTAAGTCTTTCGGCTAGAGTCTAAGTCAAGAGTCTAAGTCTTTCGGCTAGAGTCTAAGTCAAGTCACAAGTCTTTTGGCTAGAGTCTAAGTCAAGAGTGTACTGTAAGACTTTCGACTATAGTCTAAGTCAAGAGTCTAAGTCTTTCGGCTAGAGTCTAAGTCAAGTCACAAGTCTTTCGGCTAGAGTCTAAGTCAAGTCACAAATCTTTTGGCTAGAGTCTAAATCAAGTCACGAGTCTTTTGGTTAGAGCCTAAGTCAAGTCACAAATTTTTTTAGCTAGAGTCTAAGTCAAGTCACGAGTCTTTCGGCTAGAGTCTAAGTCAAGTCACAAGTCTTTCGGCTAGAGTCTAAGTCAAGTCAAAAATCTTTTGGCTAGAGTCTAAATCAAGTCACGAGTGTTTTGGCTAGAGTCTAAGTCAAGTCACAAGTTTTTTTTAGCTAGAGTCCAAGTCAAGTCACGAGTCTTTCGGTTAGAGTCTAAGTCAAGTCATAAGTCCTTCGGCTAGAGTCTTAGTCAAGTCACGAGTCTTTCGGCTAGAGTCTAAGTCAAGTCACAAGTCACAAAAGTCAAGTCACAAGTCTTTCAGCTAGAGACTAAGTCAAGAGTCTTAGTCTTTTGGCTAGAATCTAATTCAAGTCACAAGTCTTTTGGCTAGAGTCTAAGCCAAGAGTGTACTGTAAGTCTTTCGACTAGAGTCTAAGTCAAGTCACAAGTCTTTCGCCTAGAGTCTAAGTCAAGTCACAAATCTTTTGGCTAGAGTCTAAATCAAGTCACGAGTCTTTCGGCTAGAGCCTAAGTCAAGTCACAAGTTTTTTTAGCTAGAGTCTAAGTCAAGTCACGAGTCTTTCGGCTAGAGTCTAAGTCAAGTCACAAGTCTTTCGGCTAGAGTCTTAGTCAAGTCACGAGTTTTTTGGCTAGAGTCTAAATCAAGTCAGAAGTCTTTTGGCTAGAGTCTAAGTCAAGTCACAAGTCACAAAAGTCAAGTCACAAGTCTTTCAGCTAGAGTCTAAGTCAAGAGTCTTAGTCTTTCGGCTAGAGTCTAAGTCAAGTCACAAGTCTTTTGGCTAGAGTCTTAGTCAAGTCACAGGTCTTTCGGCTAGAGTCTAAATCAAGTCAGATGTCTTTTGGCTAGAGTCTAAGTCAAGTCAGAAGTCTTTCGGCTAGAGTCTAAGTCAAGTCACAAGTTTTTCAGCTAGAGTCTAGGTTAAGTCTCAAGTCAAGTTTGTGGGCAAGACACAACTGTATTTTTTACTCCAGTTTGATGTGGTCATTCCAGTCTTTAGTTTGTTTTCCACATTCTTTACATGTTGCCATTCTTTGGTTATGTCCAAGGATTTTAAACTCCCTGTAGCCGAATGCTACCACATACAGTACTCTAGCTGAAGCCATGCCACCCTCGTTTGTTTACATTTGACACTTCTCTCAGATTTCCCGCTCGCAATTAGCGGACATCACGAGAAAGAAAACATACAAACACAACAAAATCATTTTTTATAGAACTTTCGCACAGTGCCTGGATAATGGACTGACTCTTATTGTTCATGAGTTATTTTGGACAAGTCCAAGTCAAGTCAAGAGTCATTGGGGTGAGTTTCAAGTCAAGTATGAAGTCTTTTTCTAGGTGACTTAAGTGTGACTTGGACTTGAGTTGCTCACTCGTGTGCCCATCCCTGGTCCAAACACATGCATGTTAGGTTGATTGGTCACTCTAAATTGCCTGTAGGTGTGAGTGTGTGTTGGTCATGCGATGGACTGGCGACCTGTCCATGGTGTACCCCTCTAAACTCTTATAAATATATATCTCCTCTAAACTCTGATATAAATATATATCTTCTCTAAACTCTTATATAAATATATATCTCCTCTAAACTCTTATAAATATATATCTTCTCTAAACTCTTATATAAATATATATCTTCTCTAAACTCTTATATAAATATATATCTCCTCTAAACTCTTATAAATATATATCTCCTCTAAACTCTTATATAAATATATATCTTCTCTAAACTCTTATATAAATATATATCTCCTCTAAACTCTTATAAATATATATCTCCTCTAAACTCTTATATAAATATATATCTTCTCTAAACTCTTATATAAATATATATCTCCTCTAAACTCTTATATAAAAATATATCTCCTCTAAACTCTTATATAAATATATATCTCCTCTAAACTCTTACATAAATATATATCTTCTCTAAACTCTTATATAAATATATATCTTCTCTAAACTCTTATATAAATATATATCTCCTCTAAACTCTTATAAATATATATCTCCTCTAAACTCTTATATAAATATATATCTTCTCTAAACTCTTATATAAATATATATCTCCTCTAAACTCTTATATAAAAATATATCTCCTCTAAACTCTTATATAAATATATATCTCCTCTAAACTCTTACATAAATATATATCTTCTCTAAACTCTTATATAAATATATATCTTCTCTAAACTCTTATATAAATATATATCTTCTCTAAAACTCTTATATAAATATATATCTCCTCTAAACTCTTTCAGCTAGAGACTAAGTCAAGAGTCTTAGTCTTTCGGCTAGAATCTAATTCAAGTCACAAGTCTTTTGGCTAGAGTCTAAGCCAAGAGTGTACTGTAAGTCTTTCGACTAGAGTCTAAGTCAAGAGTCTAAGTCTTTCGGCTAGAGTCTAAGTCAAGTCACATGGCCTTCGCCCGTTGACACTGGGATTGGCCTAGACTAGTGTGATAAAGCAGAAGATAATGGATGAATGGATATAATGGATATAATAATGTTAATAATAATAGTTTTCATGGGATCTCGTGACAAAAACATGTTTAGACAGTAGCTAGATGAGTGGGCAATTCTCCAGAGTGAAAGTCGTGTAATTCGTGACCCCATGTCGCCGACCAGTCATGTAGTGTGAAAACCACAACAACTGAAAGACTCTCGATTACAGCTCAACCAGTCACGTAGTGTGAACAACACAAACACCTGACCACTCAAACAGTCGTGTAGTGTGAACCAGGCATAAGGCAGGGCAAGGAAGGGGAACTCTGAGAAACTTGGGGCTGGAGTACTGGGTGGCTTCAGCTGCTGGGAAGCCGAGCCAAGCTAAGAGTGAGTGAGTGAGATGTTAAGTCGCCTAGCTGTGGAGGTGGTGGGCTGCGAATTTCATCATAAGAAGATGAGGACTAAGGATTGGTTTATATAGAGCGTGTAATGATGGAGAGGAGGAGTTTGGGCGTGGTCTTTGTCCCAAGCTTCAGTTATTTCATATAGCTTCATTGAACAAAAGCTATATCAGTATCACATATTCATGAGAGCGTTCATCACGCAAGCTCGTTGCAGATTACAGGGAGGTTATGCAGGTGACCTCTCGACCTCTTTAACGAGACCCATGTTGTGTGGGTTTCTGGTTGGAGCCGAGCTCGGGCCTGACGGAGTGCGAGCGCAGCATCAGAATGGCTTTTTAATTCCAATTATACTGATTACTGAACACTCGAATGAGAAATGAAGACATTTCGAGTTGACTAATTGGACCCGGGGGAGGAGAGCGAGAGAGATTCTGAAGCAATCCTTGTCGTGGTGGTTTCAGCGGGATGAAGCAGGCGAGGCTAGAGCCGTGTGCTGCCTCCAACTCGAACATCAGAATTATTCTAGGGGAGCCGGCTCCTCTCTCAGTATTATCATCCAGCCGCTATGGGTGCAGGTGAGTAGACATGCCTGCGGTATCGATGAGGAATAAAAAACAAAACAGCGTCTCGAGCGCTGAGACATGCATCCGAAGCCGGGCTTTTTCATTACAAGGCTGATTTGTTCTCGGAGTGTATCAACCGCACCATCACACACACTCATACATGCTGCAAGGCGAAACCGAGGGGGCCGAAAAAAAAAAAAGGTGGCCTTTCCAAACTGCTATCGCTAGCGCCGCTTTACTCGTCTCGCCTTTCAAACTGACTGGAAACCTTCCTGAAAGAGCGCGGCTCGATTGCAGACCCCCGATATAATTGTCCTCCTCTTTTTTTTTTTTTTTTTGTTCGCGATAACAGACACTCCTTTTTGTGAAAGCCCAGAGTTTAGCAGACCGCTCGGCTTTCTCCTGGCTGGGCGATGTAAGCGCACACCGCCCCCGTCTCGAAGCGCCGCCATTGGGCGACGCATGTTAAACACCTGCATGCCTGCGCTCTAATTGGGCGAAACAGCCCAGCACGGGCGCTGGGGGTAGAAATGGCCGCCTCGGGCCAAAACCACTTCAGCGTAGGCAGGTTGGATGGACATGGAATGAGAGACAATGGTGAAAAATCTTCTGTGGACAATAGAGGAGTGGAACAGTCAGCCAAGAGTTCACTTCTAGTGCCATTGGACTTCAATGACCAGCATGACTCCAGACATATGAAGGCCTTTTGGAATATTGTGTGTGATTGCTGATGGAGCTCTCATGTATATTTCAATAGCAGTGCATTCATCTGTCATGTTTATTTGAAAAGAATGCAAACATAATCACAAATCTGAACAATCGCCTTCAGTTTGAAGTTTGAAGAGCTGTAGAGACTAATAATGTAAAATTAACAAACTTACATTTCACTGCTCTCCTTTTTTATGCTATTTTTTAGATTAAATATTGTTTTAAATTGCATGATTAGTTTCTTAGTAATTAACACTTATACTCATCCAATAGTTCACTTGGTTATTAACTGGTTATTTAACTGATATGTATATTTTCTTATATAAATAACATTATAACTAATTAATACTTAAGTGATAATCATGCTAATTATGTTTTAAATTAATGTGAAAATGCCACATTTTATGCTTTATTCTTTTTTCCCATTATGTTACTTTAATTTCATAAATATACATAAAATACACGTGTTTCTCACATACAAGTGTACAGCATTTTATATATATATATATATATATATATATATAGAAAGAGAGAGAGAGAGAGAAAGAGAGCAATACATCACTTCATATACTCAAATCACACTTAATTAACCCTTTATACCACACATGTTTACTGTTTTCCCACCATTAATCATCTGTTCCATGCAAAAGAATTCATGATTCATTGACTCAATATCAAGCTAAGTTATGTTCAAGTTTGAGGTTCCTGATGCTGTAAATAGTATCCTAATAAATTATGATTCATTGAATCATTTCCTAAAGAATGGAATCACAGTGAATCTTGGTAATATTTCAAATATCATGATTCATTGAATCATTTTCTAAAGAATGGGCGCAAAAGGCTATTTCTTCTATTTCCTCTGTTTTCCACATTATTAATGTTATGTCTCAATGTTGTTGTGATATTTCCCTCACTGTGACCCAAACGTTTAGAAAAGAAATAGAAGTAATTTATTATTAGAGTTTATCAATAGCTGTGATTAACTTTAAGTGATTTGTTCCTAATATGCCTTAAACTCACTCAGTAAACATCACAGTGCATTCAACAGTGCAGGCAGAGACCTGTTCTTAATGCTCTGAATCATTTCCTAAACAGGTGAATCGAATGGTGTTGAATGTTTTATGCTTTCCTAAATAAGTTATTAAAGAACTAAATAAAAATCACTGATCGTGAAATTTGAAATTTCATGGTTCATTGAATCATTTGCTAAAAAATGGAATCAAACCGAATCTGGGTGCTATTATAAATGGCATGATTCAATGAATCATTTACTGAAGAATGGAATCAAAATGAATTTTGTTGATTCACTTACTAAAGAATGGAATTTTGGAAAATCATTTCCTAAAGAATGGAATCACAGGGAATCTTGGTAATGTTTTAAATATCATGATTCATTGAATCATTTCCTAAAGAATGAAATCACAGTGAATCTTTATTGAATCATTTCCTAAAGAATGGAATCACAGTGAATCTTGGTAATGTTTTAAATACCATGATTCATTGAATCATTTACTAAAGAATGGAATCACAGTGAATCTCGATAATGTTTTAAATAGCCTGATTCATTGAATCATTTACTAAAGAATGGAATCACAGTGAATCTCGATAATGTTTTAAATAGCCTGATTCATTGAGTCATTTACTAAAGAATGGAATCACAGTGAATCTCAGTAATATTTTAAATACCATGATATATTGAATCATTTCCTAAAGAATGGAATCACAGTGAATATTGGTAATATTTCAAATATCATGATTCATTGAGTCATTTACTAAAGAATGGAATCACAGTGAATCTCAGTAATATTTTAAATACCATGATATATTGAATCATTTACTAAAGAATGGAATCACAGTGAATCTTGGTAATGTTTTAAATATCATGATTCATTGAATCATTTCCTAAAGAATGAAATCACAGTGAATCTTTAT
Organism: Megaleporinus macrocephalus; assembly: GCA_021613375.1. Lineage (NCBI taxonomy): Eukaryota > Metazoa > Chordata > Actinopteri > Characiformes > Anostomidae > Megaleporinus > Megaleporinus macrocephalus. The sequence goes on along the minus strand of CM038709.1, from coordinate 40,992,496 downwards.
TGAATCATTTCCTAAAGAATGGAATCACAGTGAATCTTGGTAATGTTTTAAATACCATGATTCATTGAATCATTTACTAAAGAATGGAATCACAGGGAATCTTGGTAATGTTTTAAATATCATGATTCATTGAATCATTTCCTAAAGAATGAAATCACAGTGAATCTTTATTGAATCATTTCCTAAAGAATGGAATCACAGTGAATCTTGGTAATGTTTTAAATACCATGATTCATTGAATCATTTTCTAAAGAATGAAATCACAGTGAATCTTAGTAATATTGTAAATAGCATGATTCATTGAATCATTTCCTAAAGTATAGAATAACAGTGAATCTTGGTAATATTTTAAATACCATGAATCATTTCCTAAAGAATGGAAACACAGTGAATCTTGGTAATATTTTAAATGGCATGATTCATTGAATCATTTACTAAATCACTGAATTGTGGTGAAAATTGGCTACCGAAACTAATAGTTTTTGAGTTCACTGAGAAACTATCACAGTAGTAGTTTGAGGTTCCTGATGCTTGATTCACTGAATCATCGGTTGTGTACGTCTTCGTCTGACAGTGGCAGGAAATACCAGCTAGAAGCTTTTCGCCACTGCCTCTCTCTCTCTCTCTCTCGTCTCATTGGTTTGCATTTTTTTATCTGCGTATCGACTCCGACAGCAAACTCGCCCGCTACACACTCCATTCCCCGCGCCGCCTTTGCCGCATCCCCGACACACATATTAAAAAAAAAGTGTCCTCTGTTGTCAAAAAAATGACAGGCAGCAGCAAATTATTATCATCATTACCCCCTGTGATTATCATTATCATTATAATCTCCAAAGAGACGCGTAATCTGGTGCTTCTGGAGGGGGGGGAGGGGGGTGTGGGGGGTGACAGCTATGATTATGGCTTTTCATGCACCTCTAATACCAGGAAAGAAAAGAAAAATTAAGGATAAAGAGAAAGAGAGTAAGAGAAAGAGAGAGAGAATGTAATTCCAGTGTATGTCATTGTCCACACGCTGCAGAGTGCGCTCTTAAAGACGCACTCGAGAAATTCCATTTGTAAGCACAAAATATCTCAACGCCGTCCAAAGAAAAACAAGCATCTCCAAAACGGCTACTTTACAGGAGAGAACAAAGACCACCTTTACTTTCAATGTAAGTCAATGGAACCAGAATTTTTTACACTTTGAAGCATTTCTATTGGTCCATTCATCGTGAAATTTTCAGACCATGTCAATGACAGATAGACAAAAATGGAGACATTTGTACAGACTCTCTCTCTCTCTCTCTCTCTCTATATATATATATATACATATATATTTATATATATATATATATATATATATATATATATATATATATATATATATATATATATATACATAAAACAGTAACAACAGTATATACAATATAAATAATAAAAAAGCAAGAACTCTTGAGATTGTATTTACAAATAATTGCACATTACATTACACAAAAAAAAATATATTTTCTGTAGGTCTGTAGTGTTTAAGTGTGTGTGTATGTAGTCCACTGTGTTTGTGTGGTCTGCTGGGAGCAGTGGTGGTTGTATATATATATATATATATATTTTTTTTTCAATACAACACATCGACTACTGATTATTTCTCATTGTTTGGTTAAAAAGCCAACGACATTTGGCATTTAAGTACTTTCGTAAGTGTCTTTATCATGTCTCACTTTATTGTTTAAATTACAACTAGGAAAGTGCATTTCCTGAAGGAAACACAGGATGAAGGAGTTAGGGCTTTAGAGCTTTGGGGATCAGACCTGAGTGAGTACAGTTGTAGGTTAAATGAAAGCATGATATTTGGATGTGACTAAAAATGAGCCACATGTTTCATTATGTCGTTTTCAACTCAAGCAGCATCAACAGCGCAGACACAATCAAACCAGATGGCACGGCGGCCTAAACAACGTTAAATAACCCACTCATCATTAAGGAATTACTTGAAAACGAAGTCTATTCTTCTGTCCTTTTGGATGAAGTGGTTGATGGCAGGGTCATGCAACTGATCCTTTGCTTTTAAACCCATTAACACATTAACAGTTCTTTCTCAATGGAGATTAATGCCAAATCTGACAGTCTGTCATCCAGGCTTGAGTTGAACTGCCTCTCAAAAGCCTTCACTTTTTGCACCAAATTAAGCTCCGGTGTAGGTCGTCCTTTGCCGATTAAGCCTAACTTCTCATTAAAAGTTAATCTAGAAAACGGCTTGGATAACAAATTTGCGAAGGTGTCCACCTCTGTAGCGGTAGTGCTAGCTTCGGCTTCCATCGTTACTCAGCAAACAAGCTAGAGCTAGAGCTTTTTATTATACAATATAATTATACAAATTATTATACAGTTAAGCCCGCCCACCTCGAGGGAAGATATGATTGGTCAGTTTTACTGTCATTTGAAATTGGTATTGCGCTGAATTATAAGTTGCTGGCCCCCTCTGTACATAAACAGCGGGACCACCAATCACCAACACTCTGCGGAGGTATCACAGTCCTTATAGAGGGGAGATGTAACCCCTCACACTTCAACACAGATTGAATAGACACGCTTGAAACATTAATTTGCTTATATTTTTATAATTGTTTAGATGTTGATTGTCAAACTGTAAGTATATATATATATATATATATATATATATATATATATATATATATATATATATATATATATATATATATATATATATATATATATGTGTGTGTGTGTGTTAAGAATATTTTAGGTCCTCTGAGAGGGTGTAGAGGGCCATGACAGTTCCCCACTTGTTTTAATAGTCACCCTCCAAAAATTGCAGCCTCTATTTTAAAGACACTGGTCAGCACCGAGTTAGGTAAAGCACACCAGGTGCCCAAGGAAACCCCGTAAATGCTGGAATACATAACAGCGTGTAAATATGAATGATCTTCCTGTTAATTCGTAGTAAGTACCTGTCACTTCTACAGCGTTCCAGCGGCAGTTCAGACGGGGTGAAATGTAACAGGAGCTCCAGCGAGATGCAAAAATACACTGTTTACTAAATATTGACACTTTGCTAATTAATAATTCACTCTAAGTTGACTTCCGCATTAATTATTGATGTCTGGCCCCTATTTGGGATTCTCAAATTGAGCGGCTGGCTTTGCGAAGAGCTGAAAAGACGAGAAAGGCGGAAGAGAAGTGGGCGTATCGGGTATTTTTGTCATTTCTGCTATCTCAAAAAAGAAAACAAAACCTGCAATAAAAACGTCAAAAGCTCTTCCCAAAGCAATTCATTAGATCGGATGCCAACCGAAAATGGTTGCAATTGTAGAGATCGATGACCACTTGATGACCACTCTGTCAACAGCTGAAGCCTCAACATGTTCCCAAATGTGAAGTAAAGGGAAAATTGGAAATATTCTGCCAACAACAACTCTCACATAATGACCGGCCAATCAGGTGAGTCACTGAGCTACATTACATTCAGAATGTATTAAACAGTGCAGGAAATATAAAACATATGAAGAACATTATGAGCACATATACAAACATTACTTTCAAAAGTTACACATTGAGTTTTACTTTATGAGCTGTTTAGTTTTTTTGTAAATATACAACATGGTATATTGTTTTATATTCAAACAGTTTATTTAACCCTTTCCAAGCTTCTCCCTGTGAAAACAACCCACTATTATTTACAGTTCTCATCTAATACCTGCTTTGACTGCTCAGTACTTCATTAAGTTAAATCAAGATTGCTGCTGAAGGAACTGAACACATTCATACAATGTCTGGGGCGTCCAGGAGAAATCTGGAACTACACTTCCTTCTGGAGCTCAAGATATGATCTACTTCTTTCACAATAAGATATTCATGTTACTTTGTATTGTATGTATGATTATTTACATCTGTTCTAATCAAATCTGCTGTTCTTACTGGTGTAAATAGACTTTTTTGATAAGATAAAGGCTATTAAACTATGAAATTAGGTTTCTTTAGCACAGTACTGTATGCTCATTGCAAATTTGATGCCTGCAACATGTTCTAAAAACGTTGGGACCACTATGGTACATCACCTTTCCTTTTAACAGAACTTAATAAACATTTGGGCGCTGAAGACACAAATGGATCCCTTTCTGAAAGTAGATTTTAAGCTTAATAAAATGCAGATATTCAATGCTAAACAGCTCATGACCCCCTGACTGGTCACCTGCCAGAGCTGCATCCTGCTACAAGCTCTGGCCCCCCATCACTATAGCTTTTCTTACAGTGGTGTTACTTCTGTCGTATCAGTTTGAGCCAGAGTCCGATCCTGAAGGTCAGGCAGAACAAGTTGGTAGATCAGCAAAGAAGGTCACCCCTCAAATATCACTCTTGTGAATTTTGTCCTTTATTTCTCCGCATGTGATGACAACTGTGTTTGGCTAACACTTTGCTTTTCAGGGAAAAACAAAGATTGACTGAAATGAGAGAGAGAGAGAAAGAGAGAGAGAGCAGGGGATAGAATGACAGAGATGAAAGGTAAAAAGAAAAGGAGTGACAGAGAGATGAGATGTATATGGTATTTGGTATGTGGTATAAAGAAAGAAAGGGAAAATGAATGAAAAGTAGTGACAGAGAGATGAAAGAGATAGATAGAGAGGGGGAGAAAGACAAGACAGAAAAAATACAAAAATAAGAGGTAGAAGGGGAAAACAAAGAAAAGGAGTGACGAAGAGATAAGAGAATGAGAGAGAGAGAGGGGATAGAAAGAAAGAAGGAAAAAATGAAAGGGAAAAGGGAAAAAGAAAAGGAGTGACAAGAGAGAGAGTGATGGGGAGAAAAAAGAAAAAAATTACAGAGATGAGAAATAGAAGGGAAAAAGAAAGAAAATGAATGACAGAGAGAAAGAGAGATGGGGTATAAAGAAAAAAGGGAAAAGTCAAGAAAAACAGAGATGAGAGAAAGAGAGGGGGGAGGAGAAAAAGATGAGAGGTAGAAGAGGAAAAGAAAGAAAAGAAGTGACAAAGAGATGAGTGTGAGAGAGAGAAAGGGGTAGAAAAGAAAAAGGGACAAAGAAAAGAACTGGCAGAGAGATGAAAGAGAGACAAAGAGAGGGTAGAAAAAAGAAGGGAAAAGAAAGCAAAAATGAGTGACAGATAGGTAAGTGAAAGAGAGAGGGGGTAGAAAGAAAGAAGGAAAAAAGTAGGAGTGACTGAGATGAGATACCAAGAGAAAGAAAATGATAAATGATAAAGATGAAAAAATGATAAAGATGAGAGGTAGAAGGGGAAAGGAAAGAAAAGGAGTGCTAAAGAGATAAGAGTGTGAGAGAGAGAGAGGGTGTAGAAAGAAAGAAGTATAAAAGAAAAGAAGTGGCAAAGAGATGAGAGAGAGACAGAGAGAGGGGGAACAGAAGGGAGGGAAAAGAAAGAAAATTGGGGGGGCAGGTAGATAAGAGAAAGAGAGAGGGGGTAGAAAGAAAGAAGGGAAAAAGAGATGAGAGAAAGTGAGAAATGTTGAGAAAGAAAGAAAAAGTGACAGAGATGAGAGGTAGAAGGGAAAGTAAAGAAAAGCAGTGATTGAGAGAGAGAGAGAGAGAGAGAGTATCACTTGTCAGAGAGTATCACTCTATAGCTCCATTCTGAAGGGTCTGACTGACACAACTCATATCTTTACCACTGAGTCTCACACACACACACACACACACACACACACACACACACCCACACATACACTCTCTCTCTCTCTCACACACACACACACACACACACACACACTCTTACACACACAGATGATGCTGAAAAGAAATATTAGATGTTTAAAGTAAGGAACTCAGTGTGTCGTCACGTTCTGAGGTCACTGAGCTCCAACTTCACTGAAATTTACTTAAACGTTATGCAAACATATAAAAACACATTTGTATACAAATATAATCTTATAAACATCTGTAACGAGCCTGAAACACAACTAAATCAACTACAATGTCACATAAAGCCTTAAAGTCTTAACAAACCAGATGAATCCTCTGTTTATTACTACTTTATTAACTAGTGGAGAGCTATAACAGTGTCTCCAAACTAACCAACAAGAAAAGAAACTAGATTTATTTTAAGGAAAGAGTAAAATAAAGACAAACGAAAAACAAATATCTTTTAAATAGTAAGCCTACAGGAGGACGCAGGTGTTCTGTACTTCCGATGCAAGTCAATGCAAAGAGAACTTGTTAGTAGCAACTTTGGAGCATTTCTATTGGCCCAGTGATCATAAAGTTTATATAAAGGACACACAATGTAAACACCATAACTTAACGTCAGACTATAAATTAGAGTCGTTTAAGGTGGTCTGGAGCTTCGTTTGGGTGGCGTGAGCTTTTAAGAGTCACCAATAGGACTGATTGTGAGGCAGTGAATGCCGATTGTCTCTGATGTGTTTTATATGTGGTCAGTGAGGCGCATCTCAGGTTGACCCCTCATTTAACACTCATCTATTCTGCAGTTAACTTCTATCTCTTTTAGTCTCGACTCCGCTGACTGCTTTATCTGTTAGTCTGTGAGTGTGTATGTGTGTGTGTGTGTGATGTGTATGTGTGTGTGTGTGTGTGAGTGTGTCCATTCAGTTGAAGTAAGTCGAGCTGACTTGCTTTATCGATCATGCCGGCCCAGCGAGTCACCTTAGCACTCTCTCTCCCTCTCTCTCCCTCTCTCTCTCTCGTTCCCTTTTCACTCGTTCTTTCTCTGTATTTTACAGCACAATGAAGTTCCCACACACGAGGCATCAGGTTAGAGCACCACTCTCACCTCCTCACATTACTGCTTTCACAGACACACACAGAGAGAGAGAGAGAGAGGGAGAGAGAGAGAGAAGGGGGGGGGGGGCGGAGAGAAAGAGACAAGCAACACCCTCAAAGGAAATAATGAATGGAAATGGAAAAAGCAATGAATCATATGAATGACCAGAGGAAAAGGAGAGACAGGGGTGCGGAGATAGGACCCCCCCACACTTTTACTGGGACTGTCCAATATCTATAAATATAGCAAATCAAAATATAATGTTATATAAAAGAAACACCTCTAATATTGTGGAAGAGAAAAAGCAGAAAGAAGAAAAGAAAAGTGGCTTTTGTAAGCATTTTTATTATTATTATTATTTATTATAATATTATTATTATTATTATTATTATTATTATTATTATTATTATTATTATTATTATTATTATTATTAATAAACTTTTTTTGATGATGTGGTGTTGTTTAATAGCCAGTATTTAAAAGTAGAGCTTTTTAAAGTATAATAATAATAATAATAATAATAATAATAATAATAATAATAATAATAATAATAATAATGAACATGGAGTAGCTAATATACAGTGCTCGGTTAGATGGAAAACATATGAAATATATTTCAAAGTCCTTCATTATAGACGAATATTTATAGTACACATCCATCACTTATATGAGAGAAACAGAGAGAGGAAAATAGAGTGATAGAGATGAGAGAGAAAAAAATAGAGATGTGACAGAAAGAAAGAAAAAAACGAAAGACTGGCATATGTGTGTGTGTGTGAGAGAGAGAGAGAAAGAGGGGAGAAAGAAAGAAAAAATGACAGAGATGAGCAGGAGAATGGATAAAGAAAGAAAAGGAGTGACAGAGAGATAAGAGAGAGGGAGAGTATCAATTGTCAGAGAGTATCACTCTATAGCTCCATTCTGAAGGGTCTGACTGACACAACTCATATCTTTACCAAAGAGTCTCTTTCTCTCTCTCTCTCTCTCTCTCTCTCTCTCTCTAACACACACACACTTACACACACACACACTTACACACACACACTTACACACACAGATGATGCTAAAAAGCAATATTAGATGTTTAAAGTAAGAAACTGTGTCACATTCTGAGGTCACTGAACTTGAACTTCACTGAAAATCCAGCTCTGTATACAAACATACTCATATAAACACCTGCAATTTGCTGGACAACACAACAAGACCAACTACAGGGTCAATTTATTACAGATGCCCTAAAAGTGTTAACAAACCAGATGAATTCTCTGCTTATTACTACTTTATTAACTGGTGGGAAGCTATAACAGTTGCCCCAAACTAACCAACAAGAAAACAAACTATATTTATTTAAGGGAAGAGAGACAATTCTCCAAAAGGAGTTTCAGGCTCTCCAGGAGTCTGTAGAGTTTAGCCAGCAGCAGGTGGAAACACACTCTGTGAATTCCCTCACCAAGCGAATGACCCGGCTCTCGGAAGAAAATAAAAAAATCTAAGAAACCTTCACCGAGCTCCAGGCCCGCAGCATGAGGGACAACCTAGTGTTTTAGGGATTACCGGAGAAAGCAGAAGAAAACCCTGAGATGACAGTGAGAGAATTTATGCAGACCTACCTAAAGCTCCCGGAGGACACCGTTCAAATGTGAAAGAGCTGTAATGTAGAAATAGACCACCATATCACTTAGTCCTGATACTTTTAGTCAAACCACACCCACAACAGCAGCTCATCCTGAGTGCAAACAGTATCTAGCTAAATAACCAACATTATTCATGACAACAGCCTAGCAACCAGCTACACTCAGATAACGAACTCTCACTCATACGACTCTATAAATCTTTATAACTCAACTACGTTAGCTTAGCATAACTTGAGCCACCGAACTTAGTAAGTGAAGCTAATGTTAGCTAACATCAGCTAAAGCAGGCTCAGTAACTGAGCTTACCTGGTTTAGCTCCACGTACACGGAGGCTTTTGAAAACCTCTCGCTGGTTTCCTTACACGCCCATATTGAACAGCATCAGTCTTAAGATCCAGTCGTCGTGTAAGCCTACGTCCCATAGTGATAATCTTCAGACGTGAAATGATCTACAGACGACGCAGTGAGAGGACGTTTTTTTTCCAACGTGTCCGTTTAAAGTTGACAGGTTTAGACCACTTTCTGGATATTTGGGGGTCGTTTGTTCAAAGGGGTCCACTATACATCCAATTACTGCAGCCAAAAACAACAACAACAACAACAACCTTTCTGTCATTTATCAATACTGTAAGTACATCTTCTAGCATTGTTGTCCACCATCTACATCACAAACATAACGCCTACAGCAGTTTTCAAACAGTGGGCGGGGCTAAACAGTCTTTAAAGCCGTATTCCTTGACTTTGTTGAAATTAAAAGGTTTTCTGACTTTTAATAATCACAAGTTAGGATCTCAAATTCTTCTATATTTATGTGTTTATGTGTATTTGACATTTTCATATTAGCTGGTGCTTAGCCTTTAATTACATGTTCATGTTTTAGCTGTGCACGATTAGCCGGTATCAGATCTGAAAGTTGACTGTAACTTTAATTATGTAGTTTAAAATTCTGTAACGTGAGATAAGATCATTTACTCATCAGATCAGAAGGTTGTTCTCTGTTTTTGTGTCGACCTTAACTGGTAAACCATCACTGAATTCAATAATGATACACCAACAACATCAACATCATTTAATATATAGAAGATTGTTACATACTCAGACATACTCTTTCTATCTCTCTCACTCTATCTCCCTGTCTCTCTCACACATGCACCCTGAGCAGCAGGGTGGGCAGCTAAGGCCCTCCAGTGTGGATTAGACTTCACAATGGCTTCCTTCATCCCCTCTGGAATGCATCAGAAAGACCTAACCTCCACTTTCACTCTTTAAAAATAATATCATCAATCACCCCGTCACGCACACACACGGACGCTGGAATGTCCCACTGAGTCTCATATGGGGTTAATTACAGCCTTCATCATAGGAAGATTACAGGTTAGGACACACACACACACACATACACAGTACCGTCACAGTCCTGACCGTGATTGATCAGCAGATCGTTCAACTATGAATATGAATATGTTGTTCATGATATAGTCACTAAAACACACCAGCATGAACCACTCATTCATACACATGTACAGCTTAACTACATTCCATATACATTACATTATTACTCACATGTAATTACACACTTACATCATTCACTGCATAATTACTGACACCATCAATTACATTCACATCATGATTAACATTCTTCCTGGAAGAGCTTGAGTCTGCACTTCTTTCTGTTTCAGTTCAAAGAATAGAAATATCACATTACAATCTAATAGATACTATATTAATACTATTATTAGTATTAGTATTAGCATTACTACTGCTATATAAAACAATAAATATGTATTAGATTAACATATACATAGCATTTCTCTTCTTTCTCTTCTCCTCTCGTTCTCTTCATCTCTTTTTTCCTTTCTTACTCTCCTCCCCATCTCTCCTCTTTCCTGCTTTCATCTTTCATTCCTTTGTCTTATCTGCCTCCATCCCTCTTTCTCTGTTCCTCACTTCATGCTGTCCACTTTCTTTCCTTCCTCTATCCCTCTTACCTATCACACTCCTTTACACTCATTCCTCTCTTCTTCCTTTCTCTCCTTCTCTCTTGCCTCTCTTTCCCTCATGCCATCTCTCTCTCTAGTCGTCCTATCTCTTTCACTCTCTCGCTCTCTCCATCCTCTCTTTCTTTTCTTGTCTTTCTCATTTTTTCTCTCTCCCCTTCCCTTGTCCCCTTCTCTCTCTCTCTCCCTCACTCTCTCTATCCATCTCCTGTCTTCATTTTTGTTCTCTCTGTCTTTCTCTTATTGTGTATTGCTCTCGCTCTCTGATTCGTTCTCTCTCTCTCTCTCTCTCGCGCTCTCTGATTCTCTCTCTCTCTTACTCTCTCTTTCTCTTAATCTCTTTTTCTCTCTCTCTTTCTCACTCTCTCTCTTTCTCTCTCTTTTGCTCTCCGATTCTGCCTCTCTTTCTCTCTCTCTTGTTCTCATTCTCTCTCTCTCTCACTCTTCCTCTCTCTGACTCTTGCTCTCTGATTCTGCCTCTCTCACGCTCTCTTTCTCTTGCTCGCATTTTCTCTCTCTCTCTCCCACTCTCACTCTCTCTCTCTCTCTCTTTCTCTTTCTCTCTCATTCTTTTTCTCTCTCTCTGGCTCTCCAATTCTTTCTCTCACTCTCTTTCTCTCTCTCACTCTCTCTCTTTCTTGCTCTCTGGTTCTCTCTCTCACTCCCTCTCTTTCTCTCTCTCTCACTCTCTGATTCTCTCTCTCACCCTCTCTCTTTCTCTCTTTCTTGCTCTCCGATTCTCTCTCTTACTCTCTCTCTCTCTCTCAGAGGAAAGAAAAGAAGGCACCGAAGCCATTTATCAAAGGGTATTAAGGGACATTAAAGGAATATTAAAGTCATTTGCACGACCACAAATCAAACTTAGAAGAGCCTCCAAGACAGATGTGAAGAGAAATACACACACACACACACACACACACACACACACACTCACACACACACACGCACTTGAGCATTTGCTGTTTCAGTGGTGACGCTGATCCAGAAAGCAGTGGAGGCTACTGTACTGAGATCAGCCTGCAGTAGAACTAATGATGTATTCTGATAAAATTAGTACAGAAGTGGCCTCTCTCCCTCTATCTCTCTCTCTCTCTTTCTCTCTCCCCCTCTCTCTCCCTCTCTTTCTTTCTCTTTCTCTCTCTCCCCTCCTCCTCTCTCTCCCTCTCTCTCTGCCTCTCTCTCCCCCCCTCTCTCTCCCTGTCTCCTTCCCTCCTCGTTCTCTCTCTCTCTGTCCCTCCTTTCTCTCTCTCTCTCTCCCTCTATCTCTCTCCCTCTCTGTCTCCCTCTCTCTCTCCATCTCTCTCACTCTCTCTGTCTCTCCCTCTCTCCCTCTATCTCTCTCCCTCTCTGTCTCCTTCTTTCCCTCTTTCTCTCTCTCTCTCTCCCTCTTTCTCTCTCACTCTGCCCCCTCGTTCTCTCTCTCTCTCCATCTCTCTCACTCTCTCTGTCACTCTCTCTCTACCTCTCTCTCTCCCTCTCTCTCCCCCTCTCTCTCTTGTCCTCACTTTCTCTCTCTCTATCTCTCCCTCTGTCCCCCTCTTTCTCTCTCTCTCTCCATCTCTCTCTCACACTCTCTGTCACTCTCTCTCTACCACTCTCTCTCACTCTCTCTCCCTCGCTCTCTCACTCTCTCTCCCTCTCTCTCTCGCCCTCTCTATCTCTCTTGTCCCCCTCTTTCTCTCTCTCTCCATCTCTCTCTCACTCTATCTGTCACTCTCTCTCTACCTCTCTCTCTCACTCTCTCTCACTCTCTCTCTCACTCTCTCTCCCTCTCTCTCTCCCCCTCTCTCTCTCTCTTGTCCTCACTTTCTCTCTTTCTATCTCTCCCTCTGTCCCCCTCTTTCTCTCGCTCTCTTTTTTTTCTCTCCTTCCCTCTCTCTCTCTCTCCCTCTTTCTCTTTCTCCCTCTCCTTCTCTAACACACACACGTGGCTCTCTCAGAGGATTCTAGATGAAGGCAGCAGATGTGTGTGATTAATGGATTGACAGAGGATTGCAAAGGAGAGACGACAAACGTGTTCAACACTACCGAGAACAGATGAGCTCGCTGTAGACACACGCTCACACGTTCAATCTGCAGACACGCCCCCAAAGTTCAGTTCTAGAAGGCTCTGGACTCTGGGGGTGGTCAGTCCACTGTGTCTTTATATCCCATTCTCAGTGAGGAGCTTCTTGAAAAGCTACACCTTTCAGACCTATAGGGCTGGAGAAGATGGATTAAAACACCTGATCTGAAGCAAAAGTGGAGCTTGAGGTTCTCCTAGATCTCAAAGATGAAAATAGCATACAGAAGTTCACTACTCTCCAGGTGAAATATTTGCACCTGTTTAATATTCCTTAAAGACCACCTGGATGAAGCAGAAGGCGACAGAAATAATGCTATGTGGCCAAAATGGTTCTTTGTGGCAAAACCAAACACATCATTCTAGCATAAGAACATCATCCCAACTGTGAAACATGGTGGTGGTAGTATCACAGTTTGGAGCTACCAGTCAGGTTACTATCTCTAACATGACCTCAGCAGAAGAAGGGTCCTGAAGAGACACAGTGACCCTAAAACACCATGTCAAATTCATTTTCTGAGAACCTCTGAAAAAATACATGCACTCACTAGACTGGAAGAGGCTACAAAACAATTTGTAACAAGTTTAGACTTCAGTGATCCACTGTCAGATACCTTGTCTGGATTGGTCACCCCAAGAAATGACTACAAAACCAAGGTGTAGAATATTCTGGGAAATTAATATTACCCTGGGGTTCTTTCTAAAGGATCTGAAGGCCTGTCTCAGTGTGATAATATGTCCATAATCAACGCTCAACACGAATAGTATGCATGGAATGATGACTAATCTAAAGGGGGACCACCTAGATGAGCCAGAAGACTACTGAAATAATGTTACGCTGATTGCCAACCACTACATCCTAAGCATAAGAACCTTATCCCAACTGTAAAACATGGTGGTGGTAGTATATATGCCCAGGACACAGCTACATGCACAGGACAGGTTGCCATTGCTAAATTTACCTCTGCAGGAGGAGGGTCCTGCAGAAACAGCCCTAAACACTTGTTAGTCATTAGTCATAGTTGCATTTTGGAATGGTTTGGTCAAAGTCCAGACATAATCCAGGGCAGAACCTAAGATGTTGGTGTTCAGGCATGAAAGCCCACCAGTGTGACAGAGTTCCGTAAAAAGAAATGGACTGGTTAGGCTGATCAACAGTCTTATAGGAGATGTTTGGTTCACATACCTTTGTCAACAAACTTATTTAATGTTCAATAACCAAATGACACTGAAAGTTTAAACAAGTTCTGTTATAAGTTAAATGAATATCTGATCACAACTTAGTTCACCATTATTCTAAAAATAATAAAGGGTTCACAAACTTTAAAGCAGCACTGTCTTTTCCCGTCCTTATGCAAGTAGACTGACTCTCAGATTGATCTCATGAAAAATAAATAACTTGTTTTAACTGGAATTTAAATAAATGAATATATTTTTTTCTTGTGAACTTTTATCCTATAGCTTTAAATATCACTTCTTAATTGTTGTGTTGCATCTCTGTCTTCCAGAGCGGAGCTCCGCTGAACACTGAGCTTTGATCTCCCTGGTTCCAAACCGAGCCTAATTTCTATATTCTGACAACGCATTCATTTCCCCACCAAAACAACTATAATGGGCTAAAGCAAGTAAAAAAAACCTCACAGAACTTTTTTTATTTAAGAAAACATATTTTGCATCATTTTCCTTTGTCTACATTTTCTATTACAAGCTGTAGGTTTAAAGAAGTCCATCTCTTGCTGCTCAGTTTCCCACAGCCTGCCAATAATGAAGGTTTAGAGGACACCTAATGTAAACCTACCCATCACCAAATGGGCTACATTGGTCTCTATCTGTACACCAACAAAGTACAACTTCCCAGAAATGGGTTTCTAATAAACTAGCCAGTGCAATGCGACTATACCTGATACACACATACCTGCACAACAGCATGTTGCTAATGAGCAGCAGATGGGCTACAGTCAGTAACTGTAAACCTACAAAGTAATAAGACTGTGGTAGGTCTACCTGCTCAAAGACCAGTAAGCGTAGAAAGAAAATACATATTGAATGATGCTTCATCACTCCAGAGAACACAGTGCCACAGCTCTAAAGCCCAAGGCTGGCGGGCTTTATACCCCTGTAGCCATCATTTGGCATTGGACATGGTGACCTTGGGCTCATGTGCAGCTTCTCCAGAGCGTTCTATTCCCCTGGCAATGCAAGCCGTCTGCAGCTGAACACCTGTGTAAGCAATGGGAGCACCTTCAGGTAACTGAATTAGTCTGGATATTTTTGGATAAGGAGCGCATTTGAGTGGTTCCGTTCTTATTTTTGAATGGGACCATAGAGGACGGTTCCCTCCTCTGGCAACAATTTGCAGAAGTCCTATTGGGAGTCCTGTCAAATCTATGAAGAGTCTGAAATTGAGCAAGACGTGTTTTAATATCTCTGAACATTGACCATCTCGCCCCATTCCTTTGCTTCCAAATGGAAATTCTTCTCCGAGGCTACTTGCAGGCTAAAGGCAATCTTATTACCTATATGACTAAATGGTGTAATATAATAATAACAAGACATCTCTGGAGTGAATATGAAAATATTCATAATCTCAAGAATCTTTTGTATGTTGAGACAGATTGTATGAAGGTCTTTGCATTGCTTTCCATAAAGCTGCTTCAGAGGGCATACAGGGGCTAATTTCAGAATAAAATTAAGACTTAGTTTGGATTTGTTTAGGATTTTCTGGACATTTTACAATCACATGTGTTGTTTCATAGACTTCACATCTTCCTTGTTACTGTGGGTTGTGACATGCCCCATTTACGGCAGCATGCAAATGTCTGGATGTTTTTCCAGTCAGAATTTCTGCTACTGTGAATTAAAAAGATTTACAAAAGTTAAAAAATAACATATTTTTTTAATATTTTAAGCATAATTACTTTCTTATTTTCATCTCTTACAGTTTCAGAATAACAAAAAAGGATAAGGACCTAGCATGGACTATACTTTGTAACTCTAGCCCTAAGTATCACAATAGTTCTTCCTCCTAAAAAACTTTTTCTATGAAAGAGAGGTTCTGTGAAAGAGAGGTTCTATAAAAGAGAGGTTCTGTGAAGGGAGGTTCTATAAAAGAGAGGTTTTGTAAAAGAGAGGTTCTGTGAATGAGGTCTATCCACATATTTTTTATGATGTTTAGATTGGGGGACTGTAACGGCCCTGGCAAAACCTTCAGTGTGAGCCTTTTTGTGTATTTTGTGGTGTGTTTAGAGTCATTATCCTTTGTTCATCTTTAGCTTTATAACAGAGGACGTGATGTTTGATTTCAGAATTTGCTGGTGTTTAATTGAATCCATTTTTCTCTCTAGCAGTGAAATGGTCCCCAGGCCACGGTCTTCAACACAAGGCCAAAGCCTGATCCACCCACACCTGTGTTTTACAGTTGTACAGGTGTTTTTTTTTTTTTTCTTCAAGACGTTCTGTATTTAACCAAAATGTTTCTGGTTTGTTTAGGTTTTTTCATTGCAATATTTTGATGCTGGATGCAGAAAAGATTTACTTCTGATGGCTTTTCCATGAAGTTCTCTTGCAGACAGTCAGAACACAATGAAATATTTCCAGCAATTCTATGAGCAGCTCTTTCAAAAAGCTTTCTAGATATTTTAGACCTCAACACGACTTTCACTGCTCAAACTTCATAACATGTAATATTTAAATTTTTTAAAAATGTCAGTACATGATAGCAGCATGTCATATGTGTATATAAGTATATACACATATATATACTGTTTGAAATACTTTAGTAGGGATGTATATACTTCTGGCTGGTACTGTGATCAGTAAACAACTGATCATTTGTTAACATTTGATCGTTGTAAGGTTGCTTCTGGTCACCTTGTTTAAGCTTCATGAAAGCACACACACACACACACACACACACACACACACACACACACACACACACACAGACACACACACACGCTCTCACGGCAGCTCAGAGAAACAATAGCAGATGGTTTCATGATTGAAAAGTGAAGGGGGAGATCAGTGGACCTCTCACCTTTTAAAACAGTCATGGGGGGCCTGAGCCCAGCTCACCCTGAAAGCATCGTCGGGGGGTCCGGATGCAATCACTCATGGCAACTGTCACCGTAGACACAGCGGGGCTCCTGTCTTCTTATTGGCTGAAAAGGGTCTCTGTCTCAAACAGGCCGTCCATCTGTCCATCAAAACCTGCCTGAGGCCGGTTCTGAGACAGAGCGGCCCTGTTCATATGAGCACACACACACAGTCCATCACTCTGTCCAGTTGTCCATCACTTCAAGCTGAAACATTGTGTGACCATACATTAGAACCACATATGTCCCGTATGTATTTTCTATATAGTTACCTATAAATAAGCCAGACAGTTGAATGAACATTGATTAATTAAATGATATATGGAATAATGAACTTGGAATGAAACTTGAGAATAT
This sequence comes from Megaleporinus macrocephalus, assembly GCA_021613375.1. NCBI lineage: Eukaryota > Metazoa > Chordata > Actinopteri > Characiformes > Anostomidae > Megaleporinus > Megaleporinus macrocephalus. The sequence continues at coordinate 40,975,597 of CM038709.1, read as the reverse complement.
AGAATTAACGTCTACATATATAGAATTAAACTTGAGAATATAGAATGAACATCTGAATATATGGAATGAAGCTTGAGAATATAGAATTAACGTCTACATATATAGAATTAAACTTGAGAATATAGAATGAACATCTGAATATATGGAATGAAGCTTGAGAATATAGAATTAACGTCTACATATATAGAATGAAACTTGAGAATATAGAATGAACATCTGAATATATGGAATGAAACTTGAGAATATAGAGTTAACGTCTACATAAATAGAATGAAACTTGAGAATATAGAATGAACATCTGAATATATGGAATGAAACTTGAGAATATAGAATGAAAGTCTGAATATATGGAATAAAACTTGAGAATATATGGAATGAAACTTGAGAATATAGAATGAACATCTGAATATATGGAATGAAACTTGAGAAAATAGAATGAAAGTCTGAATATATGGAATGAAACTTGAGAATATAGAATGAAAGTCTGAATATATGGAATAAAACTTGAGAATATAGAATAAACATCTGAATATATTGAATGAAACTTGAGAATATAGAATGAAAGTCTACATATATGGAATGAAACATAGATGTCAGTGTTCGTTCCATATATATTTGGCTTGCTATAATATTAAAGGTGTAGGTTTACATATGGATGGTAAAGGAGCAACTTCAGGAGCTTTTTCATCTCCCAGACCATAAATCATAGTTAATAAACTTATTGCAAGAGCATGCTGAGGAACTGTATATTTAAGGTTTCAGGTGAGGTCTTAAGTATGATGCATAATTATTAAAGTTTATCTTTGAATATTCAGCCAGTATGAATTTTTTTAACATATCTGGTCATGAGTTTATTTTGAAAACAATTTCTTAGACCAAGGATGGGTCATGAGATCCTCACTCAATATTGTGTTCAATATTAATAAATGGGACCACATGTTTCTATGTATCTTATTCATAGGAAACTCAGAAACCATGTAAAGATGCTGTAGGGCAGGTAGAAGCAACTATATATATATATATATATATATATATATATATATATATATATATATATATATATATATATATATATATATATATATACTGATATATGTGACTGTGATATATATGGAAAAAACATTGATACATATTAAATACACACTGATATATATATATTGGATATTCAGCCATTCAAACTTTTTAACATATCTGGTCATGAGTTTATTTTAAAAACAATAACTTTGACCAAGCATGGGTCATGAGATCCTCACTCAATATTGTGTTCAATATTAATAAATGGGACCACAAGTTTAATCATTTGTATCATAAGTATATTCCATCTATAAGTATATACCATCTACATATACATACCATAATCAAGACAAAGTGCTTCTGTTTAAGTGATAAAGGAAGCTAATGTTAAAAGCGTGCACACACTCTCACTCTGAGCTGGTCAGAAGGACTGACAGCTTTAATTGGAGTCTAAACAGGCCCGGTCCAGCCTGAGTGACAGCGGCTTAATCTCCGTGACAGCGACTCACCATCCGTCTTAAAGAGGCAGACAATACTCTCTCTTTCCTCAGACAGATTGGAAAAAGGGAATTTCAAGGAAAAACAATTAAAAACGAACGCTCAACTCACTGCGCCTTTGTGCTGAACTTTAATTCCACCGTGAATCAAACTCTTACGTTAAAAGCTCCTCATAATGCCAGTCATCACGTACAATAAACCATAACCTACAAAATATTTACTGAGGAGAAAGTTCAACTTTGTTGATTAAAGTAACTTTATTCATTATGGTTCATATATTTCTTTTACCACTGTTTTTTATTGTGTGGGTGAAGTTCTTATGGTTCAATTACAAGCAGCCATAACCATAACAGAGATGAATATTCATTTCTATGGAGGTTCTATTAATATCTACGATCTCTTGAACTCATAACAGAACAAAATTGTAAATAAAACTATTATATTGCCAGTGTTCGTTGTCTAGTTTGGGCAGTAGTGGGTAATAATGGTAACTGCATGCAATAAAGAAAATATCTTTTGAGTATACGTGTGATCCCCAGCGTTGCCACAGTTGGCATTAATCGAAAGTCCAACAGTGGTTCAATCACCCGGCGAGATGCTAGACATCACAGAATGGGAAATTAGTGTTACTTATAACACTAATTTCCCATTCTGTTGAATTGTTGAATTGTATATATATAAATATACCAGTGACTGAAGAAACATGGCAGTAGTTATTTTAAATTTAATAGGGGGGTTAAAACTATAAAATCAACGTATCACCAGAAAGTTGTGGTCCCTACTCCTTCCTCTTCACTCCTTACCAGTTTAGAAGAAATTTTTGGTGCCAAACTTAATTTCTTTACTATTCAATAGAGTCTCCGGTGCTGGAACCGGTCTCAGTTCTTGCTTCTGTTATTATCACTTCTTTTGTTTGCTGCTGAACACAGTAGTGTGGTATCACAAGTGGTTGCTAGGATGTTGCTAAGGTGTCGCTAGGCTGTTACCACAGTAGTTGCTAAATAGCTACTAGACCATTGCTATCATATCCCAGGTGGTTGCTAAAATGATGCTAGCCCAGTGCTATGGTATCTCATGTGGTTGCTAAGGTGTTGCTACGGTATTGTTAAGACATCCCAAGTGGTTGCTAAAGTGTTGCTAAACTGTTGTATTGTATCCCAAGCGGTGTGACTATATGTTGCAAGGACTGTTTTATGGCATCCCATGTGGTTGCTAAGGAGTTGCTAGCCCATTGTTATGATATGACATGTGGTTGCTAAAGTGCCTCTACCTTATTCTAGGTGGTTGCTAAATTGATGCTAGGCCATTGCTATGATATGCCAGGTGGTTGCTAAGGTGTTGCTAGTTCATTGCTATGGTATGACATGTGGTTGCTAAAGTGCCTCTACCTTATTCCAGGTGGTAGCTAAATTAATGCTAGCCCTGTGCTATGGTATCCGAGGTTGTTGCTAAAGTGTTGCTATGGTATTCCAGGTAGTTGCAAAAATAATGCTAGCCCTGTGCTATGGTATCTGAGGTGGTTGCTAAAGTATTGCTATGGTATTCCAGGTGGTTGCTAAAGTGTTGCTAAGCTGTTGTAGTGGATCCCAAGTGGTTGCTAAGGTGTTGCAAGGCTGTTAGATGGTATCTTAGATGGTTGCTGAGGTGTTGCCAGGCCATTGCTATGATATGCCAAGCATTCGCTAAAGTGTTGCTAGGCTGTTTTTTGGTATCCCAAGTGGTTGCTAAGGTGTTGCTAGCCCATTGTTATGGTATCACATGTGATTGCTAAAGTGCCTCTATCTTATTCTAGGTGGGTGCTAAGGTGATGTTAGGCTATTGCTCTGGTATGCCAGGTGGTTGCTAAAGTGTTGCTATGGTATTCCAGGTAGTTGCTAAAATAATGCTAGTCCTGTGCTTTGGTATCCCAGGTGGTTGCTAAGGTGTTGCTAGTCCATTGTTATGGTATGACATGTGGTCACTAAACTGCCTCTACCTTATTCCAGGTGGTTGCTAAGGTGATGCTAGACCATTGCTATGATATGCCAGGTAATTGCATAGGTGATGCTGGTCAATACGCCAATAACTGAGTGAAATATGACAGCAACTGAGTAAATCTACAACAAGAGGAGTTGATTATCAATTAAAACAAACAAACAAAATTCTTCTAATGGCCAGTGTTATGATGCACAGTACACCAATTTCATGTTTTTATCTTTGTATTAAAAGTGTTAGTACAGAGAATTATCTGAGCCTTGCAGTATTTCAGTGTTTGCAAGTTTTGACCCCACTGGGTTTGGTGTTAAACACTAATTTGCTCCAAACCCGCAGTGACCAACATTGCTGCTGGACATCCAGCACCTCCTGCAGAGTTTTAGCCTTAACCCTCACCCACCCCACCTGATCCTGCTTATTTCTGTCTTCAGGAGTCCTTAATTAGCTGGATCAGGTGCGTGAGATGAAGGCTAGATCTCCAGGAGGACGGCTGGTGGTATAAACCTGCAATTAACAGTAAACTGCTGCCCATCATTAGCGACCTTGGCTTTTGATAATAAATAGCCACAAGTGTACATACACATGTCCCTGCTTTGTGACAGAAGTGCAAATGAAAAGCTAATCTTAGATCCTAAGTCTGGAGAATCTCCCCTCTGACTTCGGTTTCAGGCCTTTGGCAGTATTTAACACACTTTGCTCAGCTGAGGTCATTTTAAGGTCTACAGAGGTGTCCCGACTCACCTGAGTACTACAGAAAATAAACTCTGCAGTGTAGTTCTCTGAGAGATACTCAATCTAAACAAATGAGGTGAAGGTTTGGAGTAGATTGCTCCCCTTAAGGAGAATTTAGTCCTACTTAGTTTCTTTAAGTTTCTTTAATCATTAAAGCCGGCTCTGGGAGAAACCTGGAATTAGTAGAGGATATTTACATTAAGTGGAGCTTATTTAAACATTCACGTACACCAAGATTTGGGAATCCTGATCCTCTGACTAACTCACGATTCAAATGAGCCAGTATAGTGTTCAATGCAGTCGCTCTTAGAAAACTCACTTCCTCAGTTTCCTCTTTTCTGTCCTTCAGATCTCAAATTATAAAGTTTGTAAACAAAGCTTCAAAAACATTTCATAAACATTCACATGAAAGAGACATAACTATGATATTCCAGATGATTGCTTGCAACATTGCTTTGATATGCCAGACGATTGCTAAGTGGTGCTAGGCCATTGTTATGATATCCCAGATGGCGGCTAAGGCGTTGCTATGGTATTCCAGATGGGGTGCTAAAGTGATAATACATTGCTGTGATACCCCATGTGATTACTAGGGGTTGCCAAGTCATTGTAATGGTATCCCAGGTGGTTGCTAAGACGTTGCTATGATATCCCAGGTGGTTGCTAAGGTGTTGTTATGCCATTGCTTTGATATCTCAAGTGGTTGCTAAGCATTACTAGGCGACTAATATGGCATCCCAGGTGGTAGCTAAGATGTTGCTGTGGTATTCCATGTTGTTGCTAAGGTATTGCTGTGGTATTCCAGATGGGTTTCTAAGGTGCTGTTACACCATTGCTTTTATACTCTAGGTGGTTGCTAAGTGTTCCTAGGCTATTGTTATGGTATCCTAGGTGGTTGCTGAGGTGTTACTATGGTATTGCAGGTGGTTGCTATGGTGTTGTTTTGCCATTGCTTTGATATCTCATGTGATTGCTAAGGTGTTGGTATGGTATTCCAGGTGGTTGCAAATGTTGCTAGGTCATTACTTTGACATCTCAGGTGGTTGCTAATTGTTCCAAGGCTATGGTTATGCTATCTTAGGTGGTTGCTGAGGTGTTACGATGGTATTCCAGGTGGTTGTTATGGTGTTATTACGCCATTGCTTTGATATTCCAGGTGGTCCAGTGTGGCTAGGCAATTGTTATGGAATCCCATGTGGTTGATAAGGTGGTGCTAGGCTGTTGTATGGAATGCCAGGTGGTTGCTAAAGTGTTGCTATGGTATTCCAGGTGGTTGCTAACCCATTTGATGCTAGCCCATTTCAGTGGAATCAAAGGTGGTTGCTAATGCATTGCCTGGCCATTGCTATGCTAGTGTTGCCAGTTTATGTAATTACTTTGTGCTCAGTGAATTATAATTTAGAATAATTTATTGTGTAAACTAAATAAAGTTAATGATGTGGACAGTGCCAACCAGCCCCAACACATATACCACCCATGATAATCACTTGTGATGGATAAGGCCGGCCACCGTTCTGTTTCAGGGCTGGTGAAAGTAAGCACAGCCAAGCTGGTCGAACAACTTTTCTCTTAGTCAGTTTTTGAGTTCTTGAGTTTCAGAGATCTGGACTGAACTGAACCGCACAGGAGCGAAAGGTCAGAGCATGCGATGCAGCAGGACACGGAGAAGCCGCTCCGGTGCCCTCACCAATCCGCCATTACCGGGGTAATGGACTGGCACTGTCGCCATGGCAACAGCAGAAAAACAACACATGCTTTAATTAGCCGGAGAAAGCAGCGCTTCGCCCAGAGAACAGCAGAGTTAATGGAGGATGTGATGCAACAAGCAGGTGCTGGTGTGTGTGTTCAGAACGGGACGAGTTTCAAAACATATAATAACGATCGGCACTTGTGCAGACGGAGCCGCATCCTACACGCCGCGGCTTCTCCGAGATCCGAACACCATCGCGGAGACAAGAACAGAGCAAATAAGAGCGCAAGAAATGATCGATCCAAATGAGTGCATTTGCATTAGAACTATTCATCAGTTACCAGGGCAACACTCTACAGATGGTGAGCAAATTGAAAGAGTTACGCTAGCATCTGTTTTCAGAGGACGGCCAACGTTCAAACATTTCATATCACTGGATTCACATGCTTTCTGCCTCACATGCAGGCAGAAGTTTGGGTGCACCTGATCAGATGACACGCTGCTGGTGTTCTAAGTGAAAAGAAGTGAACACACACACTATACAAAGCACACGGCTGCACAACTTAATGCAGAATACTGTTCATTTCCCAAATATAGCGAATTTTGGGTATAAACAAATGTATTAAATATATTGAAAATCAGAATCAGACTTTATTTGTGGTCATACATATAAGGTATCCGGTTACAGTAGCTTACAGTGCACAACACCTGACAACATACACAAAGTACTGAAACAGACATTTCTATTACACACATACTTACAATCCCCTACACATAAAATGACCATAACCTGACCATAACCCAGTATCCCATACAATACTACACCTACACTTAAACCTAACCTTAACCTCAATATCCAATATAATACTACACCTACTCCCAAACCTAACCTTAACCTCAATATCCAATATAATACTACACCTACACTTAAACCTAACGTTAACCCCAATATCCCATATAATACTACACCTACACTTAAACCTAACCTTAACCTCAATATCCAATATTATACTACACCTACTCCCAAACCTTACCTCAACCTCAATATCCAATACAATACTACACCTACACTTAAACCTAACCTTAACCTCAATATCCCATATAATACTACACCTACACTTAAACCTAACCTTAACCTCAATATCCAATATTATACTACACCTACTCCCAAACCTTACCTCAACCTCAATATCCAATACAATACTACACCTACACTTAAACCTAACCTTAACCTCAATATCCCATATAATACTACACCTACACTTAAACCTAACCTTAACCTCAATATCCCATATAATACTACACCTACACTTAAACCTAACCTTAACCTCAATATCCCATATAATACTACACCTACACCCAAACTTAACCTTAACCTCAATATCCCATATAATACTACACCTACTCCTAAACCTATCCTAGACCTTAACCTCAGTATCCAAACCTAACCCTACCTCAGTATCCCATATAATACTACATATACACCTAACCTAATCTTAATCTTGGTATACCTAATAATACTACACCTTCACCTAACCCAACACTAACCTTAACCTTAACTTCTGTATCCAGACCAAATCCTAGCTCAGTATCCCATGAAATAATACATCTACATCTACACCTAACACTAACCTTAACCTCGGTATTCAATATAATACTACATATACACCTAAACTTAAAACTTACCTTAACCACAGTGTCCCATATAATACTACACCTACACCCAAACCTAAATTCAACCTCAGTATGCCATACATTACAGCTACACTTAAATCAATGTTAACCTCAGTATCCTATATAATACTATACCTACACGTAAACCTAACATTAGCCTCAGTATCCCATATACTGTAATACTACACCTACACCTTAACCTAACCTTTACCTCGGTATGCCATATAATACTACACCTAACACTAACCTTAACCTCAATATTCCATATAATACAACACCTACATGTAAACCTAACCTTAACCTCAGTATCCCATATAATATTAAACCTAAATCTAACCTTAACCTCAGTATCCTACATAATACTACACCTACATGTAAATCTAACCTTAACCTCAGTATCCTACATAATACTACACCTACATGTAAATCTAACCTTAACCTCAGTATCCCATATAATACTATACCTAAACCTAACCTTAACCTCAGTATCTCATATAATAGTACACCTACAACAACACTTGTTCGAGTGGGGGCCAGTAAACCTTTACCAAAAAATTTATATTGTCCTATACTTGTACAGATGTAGTCCCTGACAAATATTCCACTACAAGAAAACACACACAATATACCAACGAGCCAACACTATTCTGGGTTGGCATATTAATTGGAAGCATATAAAAGTGGAGTACAAGATGAAACACTAGTCTGAGATATTAAGCATAAAAAGTGTACTGTAGTGTTTAACTGTTCATGAGTGTGATGGCATGTGGTAAGAAGCTTCTCCTCTGTTGCCTCCACATGATCCTCATTTGGCTAAAGCTTCAGCCTGAGGGAAGACGCTGGAAGAGGTGCTGGCCAGGGTTTGATGGATTGGGGATAATTTTCTAACAGTGTGGGTAGCTTCACTCCAGTGGTCTTCTCTGCAGACCTGAAGATGCGCTGCAGTCTGTAAGGATCACATTTGCAGGCTGAACTGCCCCACACCATGATGGATGTGGTGATGACAGATTCTGTGGTGGCAGCGTAGAACTGCACCATCAGCTCTTGGGACAGGTTGAACTTGTAGGACTTCACAGCCAACACAGTTCTGTCATAGATGGTGAGTGATGGAAAGGTTGAGGGGCTTTACCTGAAGTCCACTGTCATCTCCAATGTTTTTTTTTTTTTTTGCTGTGTTTAGCTCCAGGTTGTTGTGATTGCTCCAGAGAATCACACCTGATCAACAACCTGTCTGTAAGCACATTTGTTGCTGTCCTGGATGGGACCAATGACTGTCTGCAAACTTCAAGATTTTGACAGGGTCCATGGAGGTACAGTTAATATAACAGGCCAATAACAGGCCTGGGCAAAAGTTAGGGTACATTTTATGGTTTGTTTCATACACAAAATTTGCCCCCAATTTGTTAAACTAAGAAATATTTTCATTAGGAAAGCCAACAAACCATGTCATTTGACCAGGAGTGTTCAATAATTGGTGTATGACTGTACAAGTCTAGGAAATGAACATATACGCCTTTTCAGTATGGAAACTGGTTATCTCATACATCACACAGCATATTTTACAACAAAGGACTTTTGTTCTAATATGCTTTTAAGCCAGAGAGAACAGGGTACTGCAAAGAATTAAATCAAATCAAATCAAATGTATTTGTATAGGGCATTTAACAACTGATGTCGTCGCAAAGCAGCTTTACAGGAATTTAGTGATAAAAAAAGTTCAATAGATCTTAAATTAGCAGAAGAAGAAAATATGAACATAAAAGGAAATCATAGAAATCATAGAAAAGACATTAAAACCCCCTTTGGTGAGCAAGCCATAGGCGACAGTGGAAAGGAAAATCTCCCTCAGACTGGAGGAAGAAACCTTGGGAGGAACCAAGGCTCACAAGGGGGGGACCCATCCTTCTCTGATCAAGCTACTCAAACAGAACTCATATAATGACTGTACCAAAGAAGACCACCAGTGACCTTCATGGTGCAATATGTTGTGTTAATTAAACTACTGAGATGCTCAGGAGACGTGGCTCCCACGTACAAAGAGTCATTTATTCTGCTAATGATGTTATTTGTTGGGTTAAAGTGTGTGTGCATGTGCATTGTTGTTATTCTGTGTTGGGTAGTGGGTTAGGTTTGTGGGTTGTGTGTTGATGATTATGGAGCTGTACAGCTGGAGGTGATCTGAGTACTCCACGGCTGTATTTGTATGTGCCTTCTGGCTGGTGTTTTAATAAAAACATACTGATTACAAGAGAATCGTGGCCGCTCTTCTGTTTCATTTCTGCTGATGTAGTGGTGTCAGAAGTGAGATAAGGCACCTGAGTGGTCTGGAGTGGAATGGAGCCGGTGCTGGCGCAGAAATTTGCTGTGGCAGGGCACGACAGTCTACAGGGTCTCTGATGGGGAACGGTTGGTGAGCTTATGTTGTGGAGAGAGAAGACACTGTGCTGAGGGATGTTGCAAACCTGGCTGGTGAGAAATGAGGTTCGGTGATGTCCGGTGGACTGCTGAGAGATGGGCTGCTGCTGCCATCCAGCGTGGGACTTGATGTGGTGAGTGGTACGGAGTCCTGTTGAGCTCAGGTGGAGCTGCGGTGGCAAGGATGTGGCCATGAGCATAGGTCAGTGAGCACCCCACAGTGTTTGCGCTGGCCAGGAGTGTGCACACTCCAGGGGACTTGGCAGGGGCCGGTTACCTGCTGGGACGGTTGACCTTTGATGGGGGTGTTACGTGTGTATATGCCATTGGTGTGATTCTGTGTTGGGCTATGACTTTAGTTGTGTGTTAAGCATTGAGTGGAACTGTATGGCTGGAGATGACCTGCTGCTCTGTGGCTGTGTTTGCATGCACTTTTCTGCTGGCGCTTCAATAAAAGAGCAGAACCATGGTCTTCCCACAACACACACACACACACACTAGTAAAGCATTTATTGTGACATGCACACAGATGAACATGTACAAAAGTGTGTCAGTGTGCATTGTTTTTCACTGTGTTTGGTTTTCAAATTCAGCCTCCTGGATGCAATAAATTGAATGTCACAATCATTGTGCATAAGTGGTTTGATATGAAAGCGTGTTGTCTGTACTCCAGGCCCAAGCGTATCTTGCTGCGAGCCTGTGTGTGTGTATGTGTGTGTGTGTGTGTGTGTGCCCGTCTGTGCCAGAGAGTCAGATGGGCCACAGAATGTATTGAATAAATCATGAGGTTTGCGTGACGTTCCAAGTAGAGCATTTATTGTGACAAGCAGCAACCAGCTATGATGCCTGTTCTCTTACTGCCTGGGACTTTCTGATCTTCAGAACAGTGCACATGCCCTTAAAGGAATGAATATAATCTCTATCTGCTGCATCCGTACCTCGCAATCGATTACCTAGAAAACCTGTTGACTCAAAATACACAATCGAGCCACATTATTATGACTAATATCCAGAGTAACCACCGTGTGCAGCACGGTCCGGGAGACTCAGTAAGGTCCTGGTATCTGGAGCCGTGCTGACTGCAGTGCATCCCACAGCTGCTGGAGGGCATGTGGGGGAAGATCTAGGTGGTCCCACAGATGCTCAATCGGGTTAGAGTCTAAGGTATTAGGGGGCTCAGTGTAGTACTTGGAAGTCATGTCGTGTTGGATGATCAATGTCTTGCTGGAAGATCTCATCCGCCCCAGGGAGAACATTCAGCATGTATGGATGAGTAGGCTTATGAAAACATTCCCCAGACCATTACACTGCCACCGGCCAAAGTAGGAAGTGGTCATAATAATGTGACTCGACCGTGTAAAAATTAAATGCCACTAAATCAATAAGGCAAGTTATATATGGCCAAAAAAAAAATTCAGATCTTCAGTGTTTTTGTACTCTGTAATTAATTTTATTGTATCTTTGTTACATAAATCAGCTTACTCCAGTTACGCCAGTTTGGTTGTAACAATAGATTGTTGGCTTGGCTATCAGTTAGGGTCGGTTAACACTTTAGGAATTCCCATTGGGCATAGTTGCAAATTGCATGTTGGACATTGGAGCTAGCCGTGGCATTGGAAAATTTTACCAGCGGGTGGTAAAGGAGTGGCAGGGATTTTTAAGAAGTGTGGCAGTGCGAGGTGCCTCTAGCGTGGAGGGGGGCTAAATGTGCAAACAGGGGGTTGGAGGGCAAAACAACACCCCCAACAACATATACCCCACAGCAAGATGGAAACCAGTGGCAGAAATTTTGGGGTGGCATCCCAGATGGCCAGTCAGATTTCAGGGAAGGCTCTTGATTACAACCGCAAAAGGTTGTGAGCGAACATCAACAAACAAAAACGTGAAAACGATTTAAATTCATGATGACAACATACACACAAAGGGTGTGTCTCAAACCCTAGTGAGTGTCTAGGTAGGCTGTTTAAGTAGCAGCGTTCTCTCCTCATCTCTCCTCATAAAACAGATTACTGAGACGCTCTAGTTAGAGAGAGACTGGCATCCAATACAATAGCCCGAGGCTTAAAAATCCGCTAGCATAAATGCTAATCGCTTGAGAATAAAACTTCAAAATGGTCAACGACTTCTTACAGAGTTGATAATAAAATACTGTTTCGTGTGATTATATGACCAGAAACACATTAAAACTCCAGAGAGAATCAAAATAACTCACATTTTAAACCACTTCACTGCTCGTAGATTTGTCTGCGTTGCATCATGGGATTTTCTTAGCGGCTGAGGAAGCATCCGATGCTTCCTTAAAATCAGGTCTAAATAAGGTTCCTCAGTAGACAGCATGTTTAAGGTATGTAAGTATTGGGACAGTCTATATGTCAGGAGCGCATACTATGACTTAAAATGCTGCCTATGTAGGCAGCTCACTAGGTTTTGAGACACACCCTCTGTCACATGTTCCTTAAGCTGTTTAGCAGCTGCACAAGCTTTCAATTCTTATCTAAGTACAGTGTAAAACATCAGTATCATTGTCTGTGGTAACCAATGATACAGTGATACAGATGCAGCAGATCAAGCTGAGGTTGAAAAATGCAGGAGTAGCCCTTTAATCCCTGCACTCGCTAAGAGCGGCCTGAAATATAAATCAGTATGTTATGACTCATCAAAAGCCAGAAGTGTGAAGCCAGGAACATGCCAACCACAATTAAGACCCGAGCTTTCATATTCACGTGTGAAACTACTCCCAGTACGAGCGAGTGAGCAAGCGAGTGAGCGAGAGAACGGGGCGAGAGAGAATTTTTAAAAGCTGTATGATTTTAAAAATCGCACACTATGTGACAAATGAGCATGACTCACTAGAAACACATCCATCACCTCCTGCAAGAACTCGTCACTTTCTGATGGAAAAGCAAGTCTGTAAGCAGCGGCCTTAGTCTTATGATCTTTGCGAGAGCTCTGAAAGGGCTGCGCTAGCTGGAGCTGCTGAATAAATGGAATCTGCCATTCTGTGCGATTCTTGTTCTAACTGAAATCTCCGCAGAGTACCGGAATAATAGAGCGCCGTAGACGCTTCTGTCATTATTGTGTCTGGGTTTTGTGTTCGGTGCCCTGCTAGGCAAATGACTCAGCTGAACTCAGTGTTCCTTATCATTAGCATCATTAGCTGCATTGTGACTGGACTCGAAATCTCACTTAGTCCTGCCCTTTCTGCGGCTTTGCCTTCGCTTTCCAAATCGGAAAGGTTGCGACTTGCAGTTCTCATTGTTTTCGGCGTTATAGCGGCAGTAAACCCAGCTCTTAGAGGTAAGCTAGTTGTGAAGCTTGCACTGTAACAAAGCATTTGCCTTGATAGACCAATGTGGCTGCTCACCATCAAAACCAGTGAATGTTGTGTTGTTGTTGCTTGTATGCTGGTCAAGAACAATGGAATATTCTTGTCACAAGCAAAACCAGCTTATAATGTGTTTTGAGGCTGGTATGTTGGTCAATCAGCATATTTAAGCTAGTGGGTGACCAGTTAAACCACAACCAGAGCTGTAATATCCTGGAATGCATGCTAGGGTTAGCATTATATGGCTTTCATGAAGTGTAGTGAACGTTAGCATTCACTACACAGTTCTTATATACACTACAGTGTAGAAACTTAGACCTAAGCTCATTGCTTAAAAGCCTTTCTTATCAATAAGTGTATCTTCACCAGTAAGAACACCAGATATCATTAGAACTGATGTAAATAATCATACATACAATATAAAGTAACAGGGACATCTTAATGTGAAAGAAGTAGATCATATCTTGAGCTCCAGTTTGAAGAATGTATTCAGTTCCTTCAGCAGCAATCTTGATTTAGCTTAATGAAGTACTGAGCAGTCAAAGCAGGTATTAGATGAGAACTGTAAATAATACTGGGTTGTTTCCACAAGGAGAAGCTTGGAAAGGGTTAAATAAATACACTGACGTATGGGAAAGCACTACTTAGTGTATTAATACTGTTACTGTACTGTAAATACTTAGCATTCTAGCATTTCTTGGTAGACCCAGGCCCAGGTCATTATCATGTTCCCCGATATGTAGGCTTGGGATCCCAGCCTTTGAGTAAACGGCAAATTAGAGTTTTGTGCACAGCATAGTGTAGCGTAGCATTTGAACAATAGCGTTCTCATGTCGAAGCACTGCATTTCTTCTAATCAAGCAACAGTTATATCCATTCGCGCGCTCGCTGTGATCCTCCGTACACAACGCACGCAAAAAAAAACAAAACAACTGTCGCGTAGCCCCCCAAAAGACAAAAAAAAACCCCACAAAACAAAAACACAGCAGCTAGCTCGCTAAGTAATTAATGTCGACGTTTTTCATCTTTTCATGTGTAAATACGGGCGGATAAACAGACGAAGTGAACATCGGGTATGCGGCGCGTTGCTGCCGGGGTTGAGGAAGGGCGCTGTAATTTGCTTTAGTGGAGTAATTAGCTGATGGGGTAGCTCCATTTCGGGGACTGTCTCTGGGGAGCTCGCTAATGCAGCCAGCAACCAACTGCTCTGTATGGATGAGCCGGGGAGCGACTCTGCTTTCAGTGGATGCGTCCCTATTCTTTTGTGATGTTTCCCGCATTACGGCTCAGCGTGACATGGCTGACGGCCTATGTCCCGCAAGAAGAAAGGAAGGGAAGAGAGAGGGAATAATGGAGAAACGGCGAGAAAAATGAGCAGATTAGCATGAGAAGCTAATTTACGACGCAAAAGGCGGTGGGGGGGGGGGGGGGGGGCGAGGTTCAGATGAGGCAAGAGGCAGAAAGAGCTCGAAAGTATAGATTAATAAAGCAACACTAAAGCGGCCCGAGCTGAACAAATGCTAGCGTTGCCCGTAGCGTGACGGCATTCAGACTGACAGCGTCAGCTATGGTTAATGCTCAGCTAAGTTACTAGAGTTACTGGGTCTTTTGTGGATTTAGAATCAGAGACAGATAGCAGACAGATAAAGATTAGCTGTGAGAAAGGAGGAATATTGAGTAGGAAAACATACTTTTTAAGCACCTCGGAGGCAGATATGGATCACAAAGACTTGTGGAATGTGGGCCGGGCGAGGTTTGGCTCTCTTGCCGCCAGGGATCAAAGGTCAAATGAGTTGGATCCAGAGGTGAGGTATGGGGTCAGGGACCTTGCCGCCAGCTGTCTGCAGAAATGAGCTAACCAAACATGCTAACTTAATCACAGATGTTTTCTTCTCGTCAGTCCTTTTTATCTCCTGCCTCGTTAAACACCAATCTCTTCCTTTCTGTTTCTCTGATGGAACTTATTTTTATTCTTATTATATTTACACTTGTTGACCAGTGGAGGATGGATTCCCCTTTTGAAGTCGAGGTTTCTTTCTCTTGATCTGAGGGGGATTTTGTGTGCCACTGTGGCCCCTGGCTCGCTCATTGGGGGCTTAGACCCGGATCTACTGTAAAGCTGCTTTGTGACAACATCTGCTGTAAAAGGCGTATAGAATAAACCTTAACCTGACTTAACGTTTGCCTCATACGTCACTCTTAGCATATTCTTATACGTCTGATCAGCTTCAATATTGCTTGCTTGTTGACTTATGTGGTGAAAGTGCACTACTTTATTTGACTTTAATAAATATCTCAGCGACTGAAACTGTCAATCAAATTACCAGCTTTTTTTCAGAGAGCGGTAATCATTTCACACCATGTAGTACACGGACTTATGAACATAAGAGAATGAAAAAGTGAGGTCTACTGTTATTTTGAATTGAAGAACATTTATTTTTCTCATAAATGATGGTTATCAGGTAGATTAATTCGATATGAAGTCCCATCTGAAGAAAAGAGTGAAAGAAAGTGTAGCTAATGTGGAAAACATTTGGGCAAGGATAGTGATTGTGGTGTAAGATGTTGAGTGATTGATTGAAGTCTTTAAATCAGTCCAAATTTTGCTTCTTTGAAGCTATGAAGCGAACACTGCTAACACACACTAGAAATCAATAGTCACCCAAACCATTTTCCGTAAATATAAGCCCTGTTCCAGACCCAGGGAGCCTAAATCTATATTTCCTTTCTAATGAGGTTCGTCTTGTTCTCACAGGTAAACAGTAAACATGTACTAAGTTTAGTCTTTGAATGTTTTTCCAGTGACTGATATGTTTCATCATATTTCTCTCCTCTCCATGTGAACTGGCTGGTCCTAATCTTGTGTAACACTTCTGTAAGCATTCCCCCAACCATTCATAAGGCTGATCTCTCTGGCC
This sequence comes from Megaleporinus macrocephalus, assembly GCA_021613375.1. NCBI lineage: Eukaryota > Metazoa > Chordata > Actinopteri > Characiformes > Anostomidae > Megaleporinus > Megaleporinus macrocephalus. The sequence goes on along the minus strand of CM038709.1, from coordinate 40,959,357 downwards.
CCACCCACTTAGAACTAAGCCCCCTTATTAATTTATCTATCACCAACGTTGTTCCTTCACCTGTTGCCTTGTCCGTCCATTTGTTTGTGTACATCTTTTCAATCATGACCAATTATCATATAAAAGCTGAATAATGATGTTAGTTCTCCATTAGGGGCGGAGCAGGCTAGGTGTGTTGGATAGATAGCTGTCAATCAAGTTGCTTATTAGCTCATTAGCTACACCCATACAGTTTTCAGATAGAACTGATCAGCATTTTTAGGTTATCATATATATATATATATATATATATATATATATATATATATATATATATATATATATATATATATATATATATAAATTCTGGCTATTTTAACATGAAGTGTTAAATGTTGTTATTTAACATCATCATGCAGCATCTTAGAACAGGTATCAAAAATTTTATTAAGCACTGCAAGTCAATAGCCTTTTCAATAATAACTATGACAGTAAGACGACAGTTACTGAAACTTTGTGGAACGCGAAGAGGAGATATAGGAAGAGTTCATGCTTTCCTACATGCTATGTTAGAGTGTGTGTGAGAACATGCCTGCAAGTACGTGAGAACCGGCCACCCATTCCGCCTGCTCTCGTTCCGGGTGGGCAACAGCTGTCAATCAAAACCGCCCCGAACAGAATGCTCAGTGTGACAACCGGCTGAGAGGAAAATTCCCAAAGAGGGCAAGAAAGAAAGAGATGGTCATCTTAATCCCTTCATCTAGACTTTATATGACCCGACCTTGTCCTACAAATAGCTCCGACGATTGAAGCTTTGCATAATAACCCACAACACAAGCCGCCTTATATCAGCTAGTGATGACAGATCTATAGGAGCCAAGTGACTGTAAAGGCTGCGGCTAATGGTCTTAGCACCCAAGCCAGTGTAACCACAGCCAACCCAGCCAGGACAGCCGTCTAGCCCAGAGAAGGGCATCTCTGGGGTGCCCAGACGGAGCAAGGTCAGCTATACCCCCCCCGACCTTGTTCCTACCCTGCCTGTCAGACCTCCATTTAAGACGAGCGTAGGTGACCTCAGCTCTGAAAGTGTAATGAGAGGTTTTATGCACTTAGTGAAAACGAAATCTGAAACAGCAGAGAGAGGCCTACAGAGTAAACCCTGAGATTAGAGTGTTTAGGGCAGTGGCAGCTCCAGTGGGAGAGATGGACGTGTGTTATGTAGTGTTGGTAACATCTAAACAGGTTATGTTAGGTCATGTTACAACATTTTCTGTAAAATTCCAAAATATATATATATATATATTTTTTAGATAATCCAATATATATTGTGATAACTGCTTCAGAGATCAAAGAGCTTGAGCAGAAGGTCAAGGAGGGAAAGTTGTGCAAGTCTCAGCAGACAAGCCCAGCTGGAGGATGGCGTGTTGACCTAGTGCCGTGGGCTGGGGTCTCTCCTGCAATGCCAGCAGCATTGTTGGCCGAGGCCAAGAGTTGGGCCTCCATGCAACATCTTTACCAGCATCTCCAGTGCTATAGGGTGACAAAAGAAGTAGCTTTGAGTGATGCTTCTCACTTGGGAGGAGGTAGTGCTCCCAGTACACTTATCTGCTCTCCTTCTTGTCTGGGGGCGAATGCCTCCCATTAGCCTCTTCAACAAATCTCAGATGCCAGTCCCTTGGGTCCCAACAAACATGCTAGCCCTTGAGAAAAAGAGTGTAACTTTCAGGAAAAGCAACACTTGAGCCTAAGTTTGCCACCATGGCCAATGCCAACAATCAGCTGGAGGGGTACAAAGGCCCCCAGCTTTGGGCTGCAGAACATCTCAAGTAATGGAGCTCAATCCAGAGCATTAGGGCTGAGTTGGAGTAATCCATAACCAATCATTTAACATCAGTACCTGACCTCATTAGTGCTCTAGTGATGGCTGAACGCACTCAAATCCTCACAGTGCGAAGCCATACCAGAGTGCCAAGCCATACCAGAAGAATAGAGACTGTTCCCGCAGCAACTAAGAAACAAACTTACGCTTAGTTCCCGGAATTTCAGAAGCAATGCTGGGTGACGGGGACGTGTACCAACTCTTGGACAGGTATTGTTCATAGAACTCAATTTGCTGAGTGTGGACTGCATTAGCTAGATTGAATACTGTAGCTGTTTTGCTGTTGTCATCTCTGTGCCTCCTAAAAAAGGTCAACGCCGTTATGTTCAATAGAAGTTTACATGGGTCTAGATGTACCCAGCGCTAACAAGGCCTCCTGTCACATCTGCGAAGGTCTCGCTACCTCCACGCCCCACCTTCATCTCAAAGCCACACTCTCCATTCTGAGTCACTTTTGCTTAAAGGTGCAGAGCGTCTCGGTTAAGCAAAGACAAGTGGACCCCTGGTATGAGGTCAGTCATCAAAGCCGCCGTAAACACGCGCACAGCAGACCTCCAGAGACGGGATTTGCCACCATCTGCCCTAAAGAAGGCTGTGTTATCGATTCCTAAGCCTGCCTCTGTAATAAAGAAGTCCCTTAAGTCAATTATTCCGAGCTCTTAGGACACTTATGTAGGGTCCCGCAATCCCTTTTCTTTGTCTTCACACAAACACAGTCTGGCTGTGTATTATTAAACAGCAGCCACGAGGTTAACCCCCCAGGAGGAGGCAAGTTGTCTTTTTTTTTCTTTTTTTCTTTGCATGGGGGGTCCTTAAGGCAACTCACATGCGCACACTCACACACCTCATGTTGTCACAGAGGACAACATCAAAGAGCTGGCCTGATTATAGCCTGAAGAAAAATCGATCTGGGATGGAAACAGACAGAGAGAGAGGGAGAATGAGAAAGAGAGAGAGGGAGAGGCGGTGGTTCTCTCATTGTCTTTGATGTAGTGTCTGAGTGATGACATTGGTGATGTTCTTATAGAAGCTTAAAAAACATACTGACAGCATAATGTTTGGAGAAAATAACATTGTGTACCAGGTTTGTCTTCGCGCCTGTCTACAAAGGCTCAAATACACACAGGTGTACACACACACACAGACACACACACACTCACATAGACAACAGGTACTTACAGATTTGGTCCAAAACTGAAAAACAAGAAAAATGAAGGTGCAAGGTTTGGTTGCAATACCCGTACAGGCTAATGTAAGTATTGTTGAGTATTGTTGGAGCATCCTAAATTATTCTTAATAGTCATTATAAGTTAATATTTAAGGATTTTATAATTGATAAAAATACTGGTCCCACTTTATAGTAGTGCCACTAGAACAACACATGCAATAGCAATGAATTGCAGAAGTACAGCTTGCATGAAGGTGTCTTCATAGTTTTGACAGCATATTGTTGCTAAATAAAAAAAATGTATTCCAATCATATATATATATACATATATATAATGCTCCAAAATCTTATAAAACCCTGTTTACATGAACTTACATTGTTACAGATGGATTACAGAAATACAGCTCATGTAATTGCACATGCTTATCAATTTCTTTTTTTGACTCATGTTATTACATAAGGGTATCTATATAATATAACAGCTTTTTTTCTCTCATGTAATTGCATGTTGTTTATAACATGTATGTAATTACATTTGCGAAAAGACTGGAACAGCAGTTGTTTTGGGAATAAAATAATAATACAGGGGTTACATGTTGGGTTAACACCGAAACTGGTTATAATGGAACAACATTAGTAAAGTAAATTCTAGTTAATTGTCCCAATTTCAGTGTAAATACTAAATACATACTAAATACATCCATCCATCCATTAACTTCAGCTTTATGCCGGCTGAAGCCAATCCCAGTGTCATCGGGCAAAGGCGGGGTACACCATAGATAGGTTGTCGGTTCATTGCATGGCCAACACACACTCACACACACACTCAATTAACAAAGGCAATTAAGAGTGACCGATCAACCCTAACATGCATGTCTTTGTCTTTGGCCTGTGGAAGGAAACTGGATTACCCGGAGGAAACCCACTCAGTACTTCATTAAGCCAAATCAAGATTGCTCAACATGCATGTCTTTGGACTCTGGTAGGAAACATACTGAATACAAAATAATAATAATAATAATAATAATAATAATAATAATAATAATAAATAAAATGGTGGTGTAGTGGGTAGTGCTGTTACCTCACAGCAAGATCGGCTTTGGTTTGTTCCCCCAGCCTGGCAAACACTGTCCTTTCTCTATGAAGTTTGTTTGTTCTCCTCATGAGGGTTTCCTCCCACAGTCCACAGACATGCAGTCTGGTGAACTAGAGAAACTGAATTGCCCCCCTAAGTGTGAGGATGTGTTTGAATGTGTTTGTCTCTGTGTCCTCCCTGTGATGGACTGGCGGCCTGTCCAGGGCGTTCCCTGCCTTCTGCCCCATGAGTGCTGGGATACACTGCTGAGACCCAGAAGAATAAGCAGTTAAGAAGATGAATGAATAAGATGCAATAACAAGTTTTGTTTTTAACAGCAAGAATATGCCGGTACCTAGAATGAATATACCCAATATAAATGTTAAATATACAAAACTGCTCTCCAAAAAACCATCATCCATATTAAATATATTCAAATAACTTCAACAGAAGTTAATGTAAAGGGATTTTATTAGAAGCAACTTTGGAGCATTTCTATTGGCCCAGTCGCCATGAACTTTTTACTTAATCTAAAAGACGGAAGTTGAGCTCCAATAAGAATTAAAAAACAACTGAGATATTTCTTGTATGGGGGGGTTGGACAGATACAACATCTATATCAATGCACAAAAACATGAATCTCCATAATGGCAACTTAACAGGAGAGAGCCACAATCTTCTTTACTTTTATTGTATGTCAAAGGAACCAGAGTATTTGAGTTGTTTTGGAGCATTTTTATGTAAACGGCAGCTTATAACAATTCAGAGGACTCAGAGAATAAGGTAGGATCCATAAGCAGCCTGTTTTATTGAATATGAGTCCCTCAGCGAGGTGATATGAGGTCACAATGTCCTGTAGCAGCACAGATCCCACAGAGCAAAACCCTGATATAGGGCAGGGCATGCACAAGCACGGAGACACACACAATAGCCTAACCAGAACCTGCGGGTGAAACCTGGAGAGAAGTGCACAGGTTAGAAGTGGCTGGGTTAGTTTAGCTACTATGGGTCTTGGCTTGGACTGGACTGGGTTTGGTTTAACTTGACTCCATTGAAGTTGGCTTGGTTCTGAGAGGGTCTTGATTGGTGTCTGACGAGGCTTGGATCAGGTGGCGTGAATAAGGGACAGCTGTAGTGTGCAGCTCAGTGGTCCGGGGACAGAGACCTAAAGGTTTTGTTCTTTGCTCAGTTGTAATATACCAAACAGAGGTTTCCTAAAAAGCACTTCTCAAAAACAAGACCATTTTGTAGCTTGAGACTTTGTAGCCTTGTGTTGATAGTATGCAAAAAAAATGAAAGGAAGCAAGAAAAGACAAACGAAAAGAATTCGAAATCCGGAGAATACATCTCCTTTAAACGCTGGTATGGCCTGCATGTCCAATGAGGATGCAGCAATGGTGAAATGTGCGAGGCCAGGTTGAGCCACACACATGCACACGCACACACCTACCACAAACCGCCCACCCATTAACACGCCTTGTCCGCACAATCACAAATCAATCTCTCCCCTGCCTTCCTGGCGGCGAATCACGCGGCCGCATCCCTACCCAGCCTAATTCTCTGTTTATATTTACTGAGTGGTTATTGATTAGCTGTTTGCTAGCTACTGTGAGTCAAACCCTCTACAACGCCGAACACAGGAAGCCTGCAGAGCCAAGCCTTCTGCAGGTCAGCCTACCAGAGTGTGGGCATTAGGTGCTAATACTCCTTGCAAGCATGCTAATAAGATAAGGAGGTGGAAGCCGTGGCTATGTCGGGGTGTTTTGGATAGATTAGAATTAGGACGCTCTCCTCTAATCCTGCACAGTGTAGCTACAACGCGAACATAGCACTCATCAGCGAGCTGGCTGTGCACCAACAATAGACTTTCTGACCTATGAGGGCAGTTAGCAGTCAAAATACTAATAATGCTGCTTACCTGCTGCAAATGACACAGCATGAACTGAGAGCTACTGTTAACGTTAGCTGTTAAACAGCAGACTGTTACTGATGAAGCCACTTCGCTACCACATTTGCCAAAGCTTACTGAATTCAATGGGAAATTTTAAGTCTTATAATGATAATTCAATATTGGACATAGCTTTACTCTTATATTGGCCTCCTGAATAGTCTTACAATTCACAAGACCAAGCAATGTTTATTTGTATAGTAAAATATATGCAGTGAGTATGTACACTATATACAGTAAGTTTTAGTACATTACCAGTCAAACGTTTTAGATCACTACCAGTCAAACGTTTTAGTACACTACCAGCCAAACGTTTTAGTACACTACCAGTCAAACGTTTTAGTACACTACCAGCCAAACGTTTTAGAACACTACCAGTCAAACGTTTTAGATCACTACCAGTCAAACGTTTTAGAACACTACCAGTCAAACGTTTTAGTACACTACCAGCCAAACGTTTTAGTACACTACCAGTCAAACGTTTTAGTACACTACCAGCCAAACGTTTTAGTACACTACCAGCCAAACGTTTTAGTACACTACCAGTCAAACGTTTTAGTACACTATCAGTCAAACATTTTAGTACACTACCAGCCAAACGTTTTAGTACACTACCAGTCAAATGTTTTAGATCACTACCAGTCAAACGTTTTAGTACACTATCAGTCAAATGTTTTAGTACACTACCAGACAAACGTTTTAGATCACTACCAGTCAAACGTTTTAGTACACTACCAGTCAAATGTTTTAGATCACTACCAGTCAAACGTTTTAGTACACTACCAGTCAAACGTTTTAGATACACTACCAGTCAAATGTTTTAGATCACTACCAGTCAAATGTTTTAGATCACTACCAGTCAAACGTTTTAGTACTCTACCAGTCAAACGTTTTAGATCAGTACCAGTCAAATGTTTTAGATCACTACCAGTCAAATGTTTTAGATCACTACCAACCAAACGTTTTAGAACACTACCAGTCAAACGTTTTAGAACACTACCAGTCAAACATTTTAGTACACTACCAGTCAAATGTTTTAGATCACTACCAGTCAAATGTTTTAGAACACTACCAGTCAAATGTTTTAGATCACTACCAGTCAAACGTTTTAGAACACTACCAGTCAAACGTTTTAGAACACTACCAGTCAAACGTTTTAGTACACTACCAGCCAAACGTTTTAGTACACTACCAGTCAAACGTTTTAGAACACTACCAGTCAAACGTTTTAGTACACTACCAGCCAAACGTTTTAGATACACTACCAGTCAAACGTTTTAGTACACTACCAGTCAAACGTTTTAGAACACTACCAGTCAAACATTTTAGTACACTACCAGTCAAACGTTTTAGAACACTACCAGTCATACATTTTAGTACACTACCAGTCAAACGTTTTAGAACACTACCAGTCAAACATTTTAGTACACTACCAGCCAAACGTTTTAGAACTGATTTAGACCTTTTGACGGATAGTGTATATAGATTTAAATTCCAATAGTCATTGTAAGTTAACTTAAGGGTTTCTATTGGTCCTCTTTTGCTAAAATTCAGACATTCAGCCAATGAGGCTACAAAGTGTGCAACAAGTGGGCGCACTCTTGCTTCACAGCAAGAACCGCTACTCTAAACTACATGCACTATACCTATTTAGAACTCTATTTCCTGAACCATCACATAACTTTGGAAATAGTTAGTTCTCCATGCAGAAGACTCAGAGGAACATCATGTCTACATCATGTCTATTGTAACCAGATGCTTTGCCAGATGTTTTGGTGAGCCTTTGCTTAACTGACAGTTCTGTTCCTTGAAAAGGGTACAAAAGTGTTCCCTCTCACAACCTGGAAAGTAAGTTTCTGCGCAGTCTGTCGGCGCCTGTACAAGCTGGAATGGAACACTGACCAGCAACTGTGCCCACCTGGGGAAATGTATAAAAAGCGTCAACCTCTCCCTTCACATTGCTTGAGCTCTGTTGTCATTGAGCCTACTGGGCTGGAGCTTCAGCTGGGATATTTCAGTATGTTGGGTGTAAACATTACACCAATAGTGTTATGTAATGGTTGATTAGTATAGTATAGTGGGTTACACTGCTGTGCTGTGTCTGATCCACTCATACCAACACAACCCACACTAACACAACACAACGATGTCAGTGTCTTGAGAATGATTCACGTCCTTAATAGCACCTGCTCTGTGGTGAGCCTGTGGGGGTCCTGACTATTAAAGAACAGGGTAAAATGGGATAAATGATGTATATTACAGATCAACCGATACATTGGTTGGCCGATATATTGATCAGCCAATATATTGGGCCAAAATATTTTTATCGACATCGGCCGATATCAGTGTTCGGTAGCGCCGATTTAAAGTCAGGCACATCTGTGGGTAGTCCTGCGTGCGGTGGAAGGTGCTGCTGCTGCCGCATGTTAGGGACCCCAAGCCAAAACTTTTGGAATTGCTCGGTCAATCAGTGAAAATATGATAATTTATAGTAAACAGTGACGTTTTAATGTCCCGGCTGTGGATGTGAACCAGAGTGGACAGAGCGGTCATACTGTATTTTTTGAAGGGCAGATAAAAATATTTCGTTTTTTTTTTTCTTTTTAAGTCTCAGTGTTCAGTAAATGATGCTCAGTTCAGAAATGTTGTGTATCCACTTGTTATTAATAGTGTGACATTAAAATAAAGTGGAAAACTTCTAGATATCGGCCCTAAAAATCAGCCAAAAATATCGGCAGCCCATATCAGCCATCGGCTGACCCTGACCCCTAAACATCAGCATCGGCATTGGCTATAAAAAAATATATATATGAGTCGACCTCTACTGTATACTACCGTCTGATGGAGTACAGATGGACTTCAGTCTGTAATTGCTGAACTACAAAATCAGAAGTTATCTCTGATGAGTCATAAGGTGAAAAAGCCAATGTACATATGCCGCTGATGTTTTGCTTATACTGACCACTTGACCTTTAATAAAATATCCATTGCACTCAATAATGAACTACTTTCTCTTCATCAAACGGCTTAAACTGAGCAGCAGCCGTAGCAAATCAATTCTCCTCATCGGAGCGATGAGCCTCATGCGCAAATATGTGTGTGCGTGTGTGTCTTACGCTGCTCAACCTGGGATGACCGATCCAATCGGAGAAGCTGATGAGCCTTCTCCTTTCATCTCCCCTCGTCTCTGTCTCTTTAGTGCTCTGCTGAGTAAATACGGAAAGGCCTCGTGCCTGTTTAAATTATCCTTCGACAAGAAATGACCAAAACGCCTTACAAACTGAATCGAGGTTTACCTACTTAATGGTGAATCATGCTCTGCAAACAGATACAGCCATGGCCAAAAGTATGTGGACACCCAAACACCATGTCCATCTTATTCCAAGTCCATGAGCATCGATATGAAGCTGGTCCCATCTTTGCTACTAGAACAGATTTCACTTTTTTAAAAATTTTTTTAGATTTTTTAGATTTTGATACACGATGAAGGGGTTACATTTACATTTAACCCCAAGAGCATTAGTGAGGTTGGGTACTGATAGTGGAGGTTAATGAGGTCAGGAACCAAACCCAAGCTCAAATGATCCACTTCCACCAAAATTTACAGTTGGCGCTATACATTTAGGCAAGCAGAGATCTTGCAACATACATTAAACCTAGAATTGGTTTATCAGACTGCTAGGTTGTATAACATAGTCAAAAACACATGTCCAAAAGTATCCAGACACTTCTGAGGGATGAATTAAGGTACACTCATTGTTGACACAGGCATTCAATCATGAACAGCTTGTATAACTGCTGCACAAAAGCAGTGTGGGATACCACATGAACATAAGGTCAGCATGCCTAGTGCCAAGCCCCAGCCGAAGGAACAATTTCAAAGAAATGTTGGATGGGCACACGTCTACCAAGTGTGCCACTATAATGTACCATCCCGCTACTGGCTTATGGGAAGCATCAGTCTTGCAGTAAGATGTTTTAGTTAGCTGGAGGATGTGTACATGCACTGTAAAAAAATTCACTGTAAATTAACAAGTAAAATACTGGCAGCAGAGACGCCAGTAATTTACTGTTATTTTACAGAGCATCTACTGTAATTTACAGTATTGTACTGTAAATTGAATTACAGTATATGGCAGTTAAATAACTGTGTATTTATGGTACTAACCAACTAGCCAGATAGCTAGCTAACTAACAAGCTAACACCATTCAAGCTACAGTTTCTTTACCAAATTTAGTCACTAAGTAAAATAGACCTAACTAACAACATCTTATATCTTAAAAGTTTCATAATTATACTGACAAAACCACATCACTGCAAACATTAGGAGAGGCAACATTAACAGCTACCTTTTTCTTAAGTTTCACAGAGACCGCCTCAACTGCAGTACAAACATATCAGTTGTAAATGTACCAGCTCGCGTCTCCTCGTCTAAGAACTGATTTCGATTATATTTATTTAGTTTACGAATGAACACAATACACACAATACACAATCCTGCACTGACTGAATGAGCTGAAAGAGTCTTAACTCAGCTGAGCTAAAGAGGCTGGCCCTGCCCACTGCATATATTTTGTTACTTAAATGAGTAGAAGCAGTTTGGACAGTTTATTAAAAAGGGTTATCATTAAAAAGAAACATTAGTCTGCAATCACCAGTACAAGTTTGATGGGTAGTGACTGGACTGTAAAGGGATGATGGTGCATATTTCAAAAGGTTGGCAGAAAAATACTATTATGCTGATAAATTGCGGTTATTTGCTGTTATAGGGCAACTGATTGCATTACTGTTAATTTACATACACTGTGTGTTTAATTGACAGTATTTTACAATTATTGTAAAAAACAGTAAGATGCTGTTGTATATCCACAGTAATGAATTGCTGTAGATTTACAGTGGATATACAACAGTATCTTACCGTTTTTTTTTGTATAATAATAAAAACTATTAAATAATCACAGAGTGTATGTAAATTGACAGTAATGCAATCAGTTGCACAACAACAGCAAATAATTTATAATGTATCAGTATAATACAGTATTTTCTGTCAACCTATAGAAATATGCACCATCATCCCTTTACAGTCCAGTCACTACCCATCTCAATCATACCGGTGATTACAGACTAATGTTTATTTACTGTCCATACTGCTTCTACTCATTTGACAATATATATATGCAGTGGACGGGGCCAGCCTATAGGGCTCAGCTGAGTTAAGACTCTTTCAGCTCATTCAGTCAGTGCAGGATTGTGTATTGTGTGTATTGTGTTGATTCATAAAATAAAGAAAGATAATCTAAATCAGTTCTTAGACGAGGAGACGCAAGCTGGTGCATTCACAACTGACATGTTTGGACTGCAGCTGCGGCGGTTCCTGTGAAACTCAAGAAAAAGGTAGCTGTTAACATTGCGTCTACTAATTTTTGCAACTGTGTGGTTTTGTCAGTATAATTATTAAACTTTTAAGATATAAGATGTTGTTAGTTAGGTCTGTTTCATTTAGTGACTAAAGAAACTGTAGCTTTAACAGTGTTATTTTGTTAGCTAGCTAGGTGGCTGGCTACTTGTTTAGTACCATAAATATCCAGTATTTTACTGTCATATACTGTAATTCAATTCACAGTACAATACTGTTAAAAATCTCTGCTGCCAGGATTTTACTGTTAATTTACAGTGAAATCCTTTGCAGTGTGGGTTACTTGGTGTCTACTGTCATGGAGAGTTGGTTAGAAGAAACTGGAGTAGGATGGTATTGCCACAAACTCAAGGACAAGTGTCAAATAAAAACAAACCTGGCTAAGTTATGCCAAAGGAAGCTCAGCAAAGGACCAGCAGCGGAGCCAGAGGAGAGGATGTTGAACAAGATGTCAATGCAGAAGCTTAGGTGGCAGCTGGTAAGGACCTACCATTGTGGCAGTCTGGTGGCGTTAGCCATGTCACCCCTGGGACACTGAGTGGGATGGTTCAGCAGGTATGTCCAGCATTGTGGAGGAGTTGGCATGGGGGTGCCTCCTGGCCAGGCTGCTACCAGAGGAGCCAGCACATCCAGCCTTCAAGTAGGCACAGCTGAGGCAAAGAGTACCACCATGTGGAGGACCAGGATGGCTATGCATGGTGATGCAGTGTTGGTGTCTACCATCATGTACCAAGTTCTATGGTTAGAAGTGACTTGCCTACTAACTCAGTACCTTCTTCTATGTTGAGGTCACACGGTTTCAGTGTTAATTCATCTTTTTTAGCATTAAAATCAAAATGTTACTATTTGTTTTGTTGTTCGTCCATTGGTGTTACTTTCAAGTGGCTACTCCAAATTCTAGAGGCTTTCTAGTGCCATATACCTGCGTATCATGTGGACCCCACCTCCGCTACACCCACTCACACGGACATGGTGGGGTGTGCAGCCCTGTCATTTTGTTTAGACTTCCTTCCTGCTATGTGGGAAGACTAGCGATGGCATAGGTTCAGCAGCAGTCGCATCGCTTTCATCATCCTGCTCTTTGCAATCAGGAAGCGACTGGCCCAGCGCTGACCGGGCTGCTTAATTACACACTGGGAGAGGCTGCGGAGGCCGTGGTCACTGCGGTTACACTGAAACGCCTGCGTCTGAAAGGAAATGACCGCTTCCAGCACGCTAACGGCTCTGGAGGGCGATTCACCAAATCATGAAATTAGCTGGTGCTTCGGCTGAGATTTAAACAGCACACGGTGCATCTGGGGCAAAGGTCTGCTGCCGGGATGCCCTCAACGTCATTGTAATCTTTATTACAAGACGTTCAAGGATTTCTTGGGGTGTAGATAACATCATCCTCTGGCCAGAAACTGACCACAAGGGTGACCACCAGGGTAAGGGGGTCTAATAGAATGGACAGTAAGTGGACACAAACTGCAGCAGCATTACTGTGATTTATACACTCATCCTAGAACAACACTCATGTGACTGCAGTGCCTGGAATGACCCACCTCCCAACAATATACCTGATTTGTGGTGGTCCTGAGCATTGAAGAACAGCTTAGAAAGGGACTAACAAATGAAGCAGATGGACTACAGTAAGTAATATATACCTGCTAATAGTAATAATGATAATAATAACATTAATAACATGTATTTATAGAGCACTTTTCATACAAGTGGCAGATTAACAAGAACTGAGGATGTTGAGTTTAAATTAAACAGTGAATTAAAATTAAAATGAAGTTAAAATTAAATTAAAACGTGTATTAAAAGTGACTCAGAGCTCGACTGTCTAATAAAAGCTGAACTGAGCTCCACAGTTTAGAAGCAGAAGAACTGAAAGAGTCTCTCCAGGTTCTCTGTATTTTTCTGAAGGATGTGCAGAAGGTCAGTATCTGCAGATCTAAGCGCTCAAGTTGGAACACAAACAGAGAGACGTTCTGTGACGTGAGCAGGTTCTAGATTATTTAGAGCTTTATAGACGAGTACAGAAGTTTAAAGCCCATTCTAAAAGGATACAGGTAGTTAGTGCAGCCCTTTAAAACCAGACTGATATTAGAGTTGTTGGGGAATGGATTGATTTCTTAGCATTGGTGTAGGAACCGGGGGTGGTGGGGGGGTAGGTGTGGAGGGGGGGTGTTACACCCAATATTAGTAACAGGTAGATTTGTCCCACCCAAAAATTAAAGCACAGAAAAGCAGAAACTGTTTAAAAAGTTTTATTTTAAAGGTGTGTTTGGGCAGCCTTCGCTATTCATGCACTGTGTTTGTTGTTAGCAGCTGGCTCTGGTTGTTAGGTGGTCTTTCACTGTGTTAAGGCTTGTGTTGAGATGCCTGTTCCGAAATATCCTGCAGTCAGCAGCTTCACTGACCCGAGCTCTTGCCTCGCTGGAGCATTGGGTAGTTCACGCCAGCTTTAAACGTGAGGTCAGTGATGAGAGCTATGAATAGCAACGATGACCATATATACTGCAATAAAACAGCTTTAGTATAATGTGTTGTTATGGTAACAGACTAGGAGGGTTTGGGTTAGCTAACGTTTATATTAACTTTAGTCAGAAAGCACTCGGAATCGTAAAGTTACATTACTCTCTGGACACGGGCAAAACTGCAGACTGCTACTACACTACATACATAAAATATAAAATATAATAAATAAAATGAATAAATGAATGAATAAATAAAAGGACACCATCATTAGAAGTGCTTTCAGTAGTGCAGTATGTAATGTTCCAGAGGGTGCTGTTTGGGCCTTACTGTCTAACATTAATGTCAGGAAACATTAATATACATTGTTTTTTTATTTCATTTCAGCATTATGCTCCAAAGAAAATAATATTTTTGGTTATATATGTATATAATCTAGACACTGCATGTATAATTTTAAAGTTTTCTGACAGCAGTACCATGTAATGGGGAGTATCTAGTTTAGTTTGTAAAGTGATCTTTAATTGGATTTATCTAATAATAAACAGATGTACAGATAATGTTGTATTTAGTTTATTAATTTGTAATTTACTGTAATTCCACAAATGTTGTTCTACGTCACTATACATAAAGTGATTTACTACCTTACCTACAATGGAATCAGCTCATAGTTAATATTTCAGAGTTACGGTGGACTTTGATTCATATTAGCAAATGTGTCCCCCTCAATGTCAAACCCACTCCTACATCCTTGTGGGACCATCACAGTGATCAGCTTGTAACAAAGGCATAAACAAGTTTCTCTACGTCACTCTGAGAGAGGAAAACGCAAATATTAGTAAATATTTCTTAAATTTAAGGACAGTGTTTACAAATTGGCTGAAACAGAGATCAGACAGGTTTCGTCTGCCATTATGCATTTTTCTCTCAGGGTATTTCAGAGTATTCGGAATCAGTATTTCAGTTTTTTACAACATCCACCAAGAATAGGTCAGTGACAGGTTTGCAACTTGTGATGTCAGCTTACTATTACACATAGGGTGTGTCTCAAAACCCAGTGAGTGTCTAAGTAGGCTGTCTAGGTAGGCAGTTGTTTAAGTATCAGTGTTCTCTCCTCATCTCTCCTCATAAAACAGATTACTGAGACGCTCTAGTTAGAGAGAGACTGCATCACGGCTTGTTCCCGCCCATTGCAGCACGCGACTGGTGGTTTAGCTGGTTGCTAAGTTACCAACCGGCATCCAAAACAATAGCCAGAGGCTTAAAAATCCGCTAGCATCAATGCTAATGTCTCAAGTATAAAACTGCAAAATGGTCAACGACTTGTTACAGAGTTGATAATAAAATACTGTTTTGTGTGATTATATGACCAGAAACACATTAAAACTCCGGAGAGAATCAAAATAACTCACATTTTAAAACGACTGCTCGTAGATTTGCCTGTGTTGCATCATGGGATTGCCTTAGCAGCTGAGGAAGGGTTCGATGCTTCCTTCAAATCAGGTTAAAATAAGGTTCCTAAGTAGACAGATTGTTTAAGGTATCTAAGAATTGGGACAGCCTACATGTCGGGAGCGCATACTATGATGTAAAATGCTGTCTATTTAGAAGCTCACTAGGTTTTAAGACACTCCAATAGTTCTCTTGAGAACATGACTAAATGGGCTACAGGTCAAATAGTGTGTTGTAGAAGTTACAGCTGAACATGAGGCATTATTTAGGAATCAAGACTCAATTGTTTTATAGAGTTAATGTGAAAAAAATAAGCACAGGATTGGGATTCTCAGCCAACTAGATTGTGTCATTGGAACTACCTGCTGTATAACACAAAAATAAGAACAGAAAATAAATATTTAGCATTAAATTAATGCCTAAATTTCCACGTTTGCCTCCAACCGCATTGAGTTGTTGGGTACCGTCCAGGATTAACATAATGTTAATTACTGACCATATGTTTCTATCACTGGTTACATACCTCCAACAATCTAACAGTTGTACAAGATTCTTTAGAAATGCACAAACATCCAGACTTTCAACTTCTTTTTTAGCCAACTTTGTTTGCAGGAACACAGCTGTTGGTGGTCAAGCATTCCCATTTCACTGTGTTTCTTTATAATTTCATTTCTATCAGACCCGGACTGTAGAGAGAGAGGGAGGAGGAGAAAATGAGAAAATGAGAAAGAGAAAAGAGAAAATGGCAGCAGATAAAAAGGGCAGTGACAGCAGAGATTACCCATGATTACTGTGGTGACCGCCACCGTGGGAGAGGCGGTGCGACTGGATAAGAGCCATAAAAGTCTGAGAGAAAGAGTGAAAAACAGCTTCCATGGGGTTATTTTTAGGTAGCCTTACCACGTATCAGCTTATCATCACTTGGTGGTCGGATTGTGTAGACGCGGTTCTCACAATCACAATCAATGTTTGTTTGTTCCTTTTCCCTCATATTTGCTTAATGACGGCGGCCGTATCTCCCACAGGAGATAACGAGTATCATTACCGGACCCTCCAACGCAAGGGGCATGAACACACACGCACACAAACACACCCAAGCCAGACTGAGCACTTGCGGTAACGTCCAACATGTGTTACTGTGGTCAGCAGTTGAGCGAATGCTTACTCAAGTTTAGTTCTTCAGGCTTCTGAATGGCTGGTTCAGGATTCCTCTAATTGTATCCATCCATCTCGTTGCTGGGCGTCCTAGTCCGGACATAACGGCCCTCTCCAATGAACTGACTGTGTTCTTCCTAGAACATGTCAAACACAACAGCTTCAGTTTAGTTATCTGGGCTTCAAGAAAGAGGTGAAGCTTGATTTGGTCAAGATTTGATGTGTTTGTTATCTTTGCCATCCAAGATTCTCAGAAGTCCTGGCCAACACCAAAGTTCAAAGGCATCAATGCATTTCCCTGTCTTGATTGTTGAATCTCCAGCTTTCACATCTATGAAGAACCGCAGAGAAGATCACAGGCTGGACAGTTTCCGTCTTTGTTTGTAGAGACAAATCAGTGCATTTGAAAATCTTTCTTTCATCCTTTTTCTGCCGAGGGCCAAACTATCATATTTCAAGACCGCTAGATCTTCTGTTGGTAATAAGCGATCATGTCATCGCGTCATCCCGCATTTCAAAGGTTGTCGATGTTTCTTCCACCAATCCTACAGACCTCAATCACCTTCCTCCAGTCCAGCTTCCGCAGGGACACAATTACCAAGCCCAACAGCTCCTTAGATGTTTGGTTTTCTATATAGAACTGCAGTGCAACTTCCACTACTTATCAGTGTAGGAGGTGAATAGAATATTTTTTATTTTATTAATCCTATATTAATGCTGAAATCTGAAATAACAATGCAGTTATTAATGATTTAATGATTTAATTAATGATCACACCAAAAGACCTCCGAAATAATTATAAACATTCTAGTCTTGACTATGAATACAAAGACTTCCAATATATAATAAACTTTAAATATACTGTATGTTCCATAAAATAGACCAATGTCCAATGGAAAACAAGTATCTCCAAAATAAGAACTTTACAGGAGAGGCCAAAACGGTCTTTACCTTTAATGTAAGTCAATGGAACCAGAATTTCTTCCAAGTGCTTTTGAAGCATTTCTATTGGTCCAGTTATTATGGAAATTGTAGCAAATGTAAATGGCAGCGGTTGGGTTTAAATGATGCAGAAAAATGAAAATCATCAAATATGCAGATATATATAGTGGTATATATATATATATATATATATATATATATATATATATATATATATATATATATATATATATATATATACACCACTACTTATTAGTGTAGGAGGTGAGTAGGATTTTTATCATTTTATTAATCCTATATTAATGCTGAAATCTGAAATAACAATGCAGTTATTAATGAGTTAACGATTTAATTAATGATCACACCAAAAGACCTCAGAAATAATTCTAAACTTTCTAATCTTGACTATGAATACAGAGACTTCCAATAAATAATAAACTTCAAATATATGTTCCATAAAATAGACCAATGGAAAACAAGTACCTCCAAAATAAGAACTTTACAAGAGAGGCCAAAAACAGTCTTTACTTTCAATGTAAGTCAATGGAACCAGAATTTTTTCCAAGTGATTTTGAAGCATTTCTATTGGCCCAGTCATCATGGAAATTGTAGCTGTTTAAATGATGTAAAAGTGTAGCTGTTGGGTTCAAATGATGTAGAGAAATGAAAATCAACAAATATGGAGATACAGCAATGATCTTTAGTGATCAGGACCCCCACAGAGCAGCTATTATTAATTGGGTGGTGGATCATTCTCAGCACTGCAACAATACTGACATGGTGGTGGTATGAGTGAATCAGACACAGCAGTGCTGCTGGAGTTTTTAAACATCTCAACGTCACTGCTGGACTGAGAATAGTCCACCAACCGAAACTATCCAGACAACAGTGTCCTGTGGGCAGCGTCCTCTGACCACTGATGAAGGACTATATATCTATAAGGACTCTCTGGCTTTACATCTACAAGGTGGACCAGCAAGGTAGGAGTATCTAATAGAGTGGACTGTCAGTGAAATACTAATTCTTGGTACTACAAATGCTTTACATGAGACTTGTTCTTTAGCTACGAATAACAAACCTGAAATAAGAAACCTGGGTGTGATCTCTGAGCTTTTATTCCAAAAGTAAACATTTTTAGTAAAGTTGCTTGTTATCATTGAAGAAATATCACTAAAGTTCAGCCTCTGCGTTTGCTACAAGCTGAGAGTTGATCACTCTAATGGTCCTCCTACTAGGGCTCCTAAGAAATCAATCCATTCCTCAACAACTCTGATATCAGCCCTGTTTTAAAAGAGCAGCACTGGCTGCCTGTATCTTTTATAATGGAATTTAAAGTTCTGCTACTGGTCTGATAAGCTATAAATAATCTAGCACATGCTTAGATCACAGAACGTCTCTCTGTTTATGTTTCAGCCAACGATCTTAGATCTGCAGATGCTGACCTTCTGCACATCCTTCTGTAAAATACAGAGAACCTGGCGAGACTCTATCAGCTCTTCTGCTTCTAAACTGTGGAGCTCAATTCCAGCTTTTATTAGACAGCCGAGCTCAGTGCTCACTTTTAATAAACAGTTAAAAAGTCTCTCTCAGTGTCAACTCAGTGTTTTAATTAAAACCTCTACCTCTTCTTAGAGGCAATAAATCGGATATAAATTTGGCTTATTAAAGCTCATAGTTTCTGCTGTTAGTGAGGAGAACTGTCTGGGACGCCAAAGGTTTGAAAAGTGCTCTATAAAATAACAGTACACTGTAATTAAGCCCACTAAAGGTAAGTCTGAGGAACGGGAGTCATTTCCAGTATTTCAGGAGGAAACCATTCAGAGGTTGAAATATTGGATGTTATTTATCCTTGTATGGGACTGTGGGTGGGAGCAGGATGAAACATTTACACCAGGAGTATTTAATTAGAATTTAGTAAAGCCCACCCAGGGGAGATTTCCTCAGGCCAAGGTCTGGAGCGTCAGCATTTCTAACTTGTGTTCTGATTCAGTGGTGTATCCTGTTTACTGAAGTAGTCTAGTATCAGCATCTTATACCATCAGCTACTGAAACACCAGCACATCACACATACCGTTCAGTATATTTTAAGATAGTTACTGTTTAAATGCTGAACTCCAATAAATGCTTTTCTTATCACTTTAAATAAAAACAAGGGCTACATATAAAATGCTTTTCAAAAACAGAGTGCATTATAAAGTGTTTATTTATAATAAAAACTGAAATAAAAACCGAATTTCATATCTTAGTAGTTGTCACGCCCTGCTCGTCCTCACCGGTCTAAGTCCTTGTTTACGTCCTGTCTAGTCTCACATGCTTCTGTTTATGCTTTCACCATGTGGTTCTGTTTTGATAATGTGCTCTAAGTGTCTCCGCCTCCCACCTGGCCTGTATCTGTAACCCCCCCGTGTCCAGGTGTTTTGTGTTTCTTGTATTATATAATCTCCATGTATTCAGTCTGTCTTGGTCAGTCATTATGTGAGTGTGTGTGTCTCCCTCTTGTATTCCTCCACACTTTTTCTTGTTTGGCGAGAGAAGTGAGCTCTTGGTTGTCCAGCCAGGACTTTAAATCTGAAATTGTGTAAGGACCATTCTCACACACATATGAGATCTCCTGGCCGTTAACCATGTGTTGCAATCCCACCCCGTGGCCCCAACTAGCGGAATAAAGAAGAAGATAATGTAAGGATGGATGGATATGAGATATGAGACGTGTTGGTTTGGAGCTGTCTGTGGGAAGTATGAACATGTCTCGGTCCATTCCTGCTTGAAAAGTCGTTTTTCATTACACGCAACACTCCCAAATCTGCTCAGATCTGATTGGCTAAGGAGCGCATTTGTTGATTTTACTATGCACGTGATTGGTCTGTGAGGTTACTGCGCCGCAAAGCCTGTATACCGTAAAGACAAGAAAAGCTCCGCCTCTTAAAACAAACATTGTCAGGGTTAAATCCTTCTCCAGAGATTATCAGTTGGGGTCCGCACTGGACAACGTCTGGGTTTACTTCTCTTTATAAATCAGAGCAGAGCAGCTTCCGCTTATTCAGGTCTCCCTCCACAAACATGTCCCCACTGATGGGTGACTAACTGTCTCGTGAGCGAGCTCTAACTGGTCTGGTGGGGTCTCAGAATGTCTCTGGTGAGACGCTCGGTTCAGTAAGATTTACACTCCAGGCTTAACATGCAAGACCCTCAAAGAGAAACAGCCAAGCGGACCGCCTGCTCACTGTATGTGTGTGTGTTGTGGCGTGTGTCGTGGCGTCAGTGTGCCTCCAGCTTCATGCTCCTCCAGCTTATCGCTTTCAGAAGTCAAAGGTCACATGGGGTCACCGCTCTTATTTACTGAGTTGACACTGGATAATAGAAAAAAAACCTCCTCTCTCATTTGTTCTCTCATCCCTCTCTCTCTCTCTGTCATTCCTCTCCCAGTGTTCTCTTTCTGTTCTTTCTCTCCACTGTTCTCTTTCTGTTCCTTCTCTCTACCTTTCTCTCTCTGTTTTCTCTTTCTGTTTCTTCTCTCTTTCTGTTCCTTCTCTCTACCTTTCTCTCTCTGTTTTCTCTCTTTCTGTTTCTTCTCTCTTTCTCTTCCTTCTCGCTACCTTTCTCTCTCTGTTTTCTCTCTTTCTCTTCCTTCTCGCTACCTTTCTCTCTTTCAGTTTTCTCTCTTTCTCTTCCTTCTCGCTACCTTTCTCTTTCTGTTTTCTCTCTTTCTGTTCCCTCTCTCTTTCTTTCTCTCTTTGTTTTCTCTCTTTCTGTTCCTTCTCTCTACATTTTTCTATTTCCTTTCCTTCTATATGTTTTCTCTCTTTCTGTTCCTGCTCTCTACCTTTCTCTCTCTGTTTTCTCTTTCTGTTTCTTCTCTCTTTCTGTTCCTTCTCTCTACCTTTCTCTCTCTGTTTTCTCTCTTTCTGTTTCTTCTCTCTTTCTCTTCCTTCTCGCTACCTTTCTCTCTTTCAGTTTTCTCTCTTTCTCTTCCTTCTCGCTACCTTTCTCTTTCTGTTTTCTCTTCTGTTTTCTCTCTTTCTGTTCCCTCTCTCTTTCTTTCTCTCTTTGTTTTCTCTCTTTCTGTTCCTTCTCTCTACATTTTTCTATTTCCTTTCCTTCTATATGTTTTCTCTATTTCTGTTCCTGCTCTCTACCTTTCTCTTTTTCTGTTCCTTTTTTCCTCCTTTCTCTCTTTCTGTTCCTTATCTCTGCCTTTCTCTCTTTCTGTTCCTTCTTCTTTTGTTTTCTCTCTTTCTGTTCCTTCTCTCTGCATTTTTCTCTTTCCGTTCCTTCTCTCCATGTTTTCTTTCTTTCTGTTCCTGCTCTCTACCTTTCTCTTTTTTGTTTTCTCTCTTTTTGTTTTTTTCTCCTGTTTTCTTTCTTTCTGTTCCTTCTCTCTACCTCTCCCTCTTTCTGTTCATTTTCCCTTCTTTCCCTCTTTCTGTTTCTTCTCTCTATCCTTCTCTTTTCCTGCTCCTTCTCTCTTTCTGTTTTCTCTCTCTGTTCCTTCTCTCTACATTTGTCTTTCTGTTCATTCTATATGTTTTCTCTCTTTCTGTTCCTGCTCTCTACCTTTCTCTTTTTCTGTTTTCTCTCTTTCTGTTTTTTTTTCTCTTTCTGTTTTTTCTCTCTCTACCTTTCTCTCTTTCTGTTCCTTCTCTCTACATTTCTCTTTCTGTTCCTTCTCTCTTCCTTTCTCTCTTTCTGTTCCTTCTCTCTACTTTTCTCTCTTTCTGTTCCTTCTCTCTTCCTGTTCCTTCTCTCTTCCTTTCTCTCTTTCTGTTCCTTCTCTCTACCTTTCTCTCTTTCTGTTCCTTCTCTCTACCTTTCGAGCTTTCTGTTTTCTCTCTTTCTGTTTTTTCTTTTTTGTTTTTTATCCGTTCTCTCTCTCTATCTTTTTCCGTTTGAATTAACTCCCATTTTTCTCTTCAGTTTTCTCTGTTTCTGTTCTTTCTCTCCTTTTAACTAATTTTCTTTTCTTGTTGCTCTCTCTCTCTCTCCCTCTCTCTCTCTCTCCCTTTCTCCACCTCTCTCTGCTCCAATGACTGCCACTGTGGAATGGCATTAGGTGTCACCCAATCCACAGACGGGGATCCAGTAGCATTCCTCTCTCTCACTCACTGTTAAATCCTGGACTTAACCACATACGACACCAGCCTTTCATCTCTTCACCTCCGTAACCTCACCTCTCATCCCTCACCTCTTGTCTTCATCTCTACCTTTAACCTGTTCTGCATCTTCATAAGAGAGAGAGAAAGCAAGAGAGACATAAAGAGGGAGAGAGAGAAAGAAAGAAAGAAAGATAACGAGAGAGATGGAGAGAGAAAGATAAAGAGAACGATAATGAAGAGAGAGAGAGAAAGAAAAGACAGAGAGAGAGGAGACTGAGAGCAAATAGGCCATCAGAGAATAAAAAAAGAGAGTAAACGCATGAGAGAGACAAATATGAAGAGAGGCTCAGATTAAGAGATAGAAAAAGAGATAAAGAAAGAAAAGGGCAGAGAGTAATAGGGGAAAGGGGAAATACTGAAAGAGAGATGAGAAAGAGGTGAATAGAAAAAGAGAGAAGCTTATAGAAAAAAAGAAAAAAGAAACAGAAAGGAAGACAGGGACAGAAAGAGACAAAGATGGATAGAGAGAGAACAAACTAGGCAAAACACATACTAGGCAAAGGTTGAGAGAGAAAGATAAGCATATAGATAGATAGATAGATAGATAGATAGATAGATAGATAGATAGATAGATAGACAGTAGACAGTCGTAGAGAGAAATAAAGAAAATAAGAGCCAGAGCCAAAGACTTTGAGACACAGATTGACAAAGAGTAGGGCAGAGACAGAGAAGAGATAAAGAGAGAGAGAAGAAAGAAAGAGATATAGTGAAAAGAGAAAGAGAGCGAGAAGAGAGAAAGACAGAGGGAGAAAGAGAAAAAAGAGAGGAGAGAAAGAGAGAGAAGAAAGAGAGAAAGAGAGAGAAGAGAGACAGAAAGAGAGAGAAGAGAGAAAGAAAGAGAAGAGGGAAAGAGAGAGAAGAGAGAAAGAAAGAGAGAGAGAGAGGAGAAAGAGAGAGAGAGAGAGAAGAGAGAAAAAGAGAGAGAGAAGAGAGAAAGAGATATAGTGAAAAGAGAAAGAGAAGAGAAAAAGACAGAGAGAGAAAGAGAAAAAAGAGGAGAGAAAGAGAGAGAGAAGAAAGAGAAAGAGAGAGAGAGAAGAGAGAAATAAAGAGAGAGAGGAGAAAGAGAGAGAGAGAGAGAAAAGAGAGAAAAAGAGAGAGAGAAGAGAGAAAGAGATATAGTGAAAAGAGAAAGAGAACAGAAAAAGACAGAGAGAGAAAGAGAAAAATGAGAGGAGAGAAAGAGAGAGAAAGAGAGAGAGAAGAGAGAGAAGAAAGAGAGAGAGAGAGAAGAGAGAAAGAGAGAGAAGAGAGAGAGAGAAGAGAGACAGAAAGAGAGAGAAGAAAGAAAGAGAAGGAAAGAAAGAGAGAAGAGAGAAAGAAAGAGATAGAGGAGAGAAAGAGAGAGTGAGACGAGAGAAAGAAAGAGAGAGAGAAGAGAGAAAGAGAGACTTTGACTTTAAAACTGTACTTTATTTTTACAGTAACTAATGCACAGTCAAAAAAACACTTTCTATATAAACTTACTTGCATAAAATAAATAAAAAGACTTCAAAAGGTCACAACCAGAGCCCCCTCCTCACTGGGAGTACATAACACATCATTATGACACCAAACTTGATAAAAAGTTTGCAGATTATGAGTCATTTTAAAAAAGGAATGTTCCACCTTAAGCCTGAACTTCACTGCTGCTCTCAACAGTTGCTCAGGGTCCAGCTTACCACTTCCCTGTATTCTGTCCTTCCGCGAGAGCCACACAGCAAGCTTACTTTGGCCAATCGGGAAGTTCAATAGACAAAGTTTTCCTTTATTGGTAGCATATTTAGGACCAAACACATAAAGACTGTCTGTCCACACCAAGCCAAGACCACTGCACCATAACTTCAGCAGAGCTAACATGCCTGAGAGCCTAGCACATCATAAATACCGATGCTCCACAGTTTCCTCACTGCTGCAGAAGGGACACTCCTTCCCTGTAGTGGGATCAATGTGTGCAACATGTCTGTTAGTGGCCACAGCCCCATGTACGACCCTCCACTGCAGATCTGCCGTGCGCTTTTCAATAGGAGGTTTGTACAGGGACCTCCAGCAGCCTCATGGAGAAGAGCCGGGCGCCAACAAACCTGACCATCTCGACTCCTTCAAATCGCTGAGAGAGTCTTTATGAAGGACCTTCACACAAGCTCCATAAAGTGCCTTTTTCGATGTATCTGCCAAAGGTGCCAGCTGTGGCAGCTTAAAGGAATAAAGAGCTCCCTCCTCCTCTCGAAAGTCCTTCACATTAAAAACAATAGGGAGCGAGGGAAACGGTTCCTGGTCTTCTCCCGATTGCTGCTCCAAAGTCACCCTGAAAGAGGCAGGCAAAGCTGCAATCACCTCCTCCAGGACCCTCTGCAGCAGTCGGCAAGAGAGAATGCCAGTCTCTGCTTTTAGGGTCTCGCATGTCTTCCAAGACCCCTGCAATCTCAAGTGTCCAATTTTTGTAAGACCTGCCCTTTGAAGTCGCATACGAGTACTTCTGGGTGCCAAGACTGCGGTTCTGATCAGGGGGTTAAAAAACAATGGCTCCTCCTCCACCAAGAGACAAACCTGAGCTTCAGCTCTATCAGTCTTCAGAGTCAAAGACCAGGCCTTCAACACAGACTGGAAGAACTTGGTAGTTCCAGATAAGTCCATTTCCGCTAGCTGCAACACAAACAAATGTCTGTCATAGCCCAGGTCTTCCACTCACTGTAGCACCGTTTGCAATCGAAAAGCCCGTGTCCGGCTAGACAGGTCAATCAAACCTTGACCTCCTTCGCTTACAAGAACACAAGTCCAATCTTGGCCAGTCCAGAAGAAGTCCACAAGTCGCCTCTGGAGTTCTTTAACGAGTGTATCTGGAGGCTCCAGCACAGTAAATCTGTGCCACAGCTGAGATGCAATCAGGTTGTTGGCAATTAAGACTCTTTCCCTATAGGACAACTGGGGCAGGACCTAAGTCCACTGAGACAATCTAGAACACACCTTCTCCACTACTCCCCTTCCAGTTCTTCTCTTGATATTCTGCTGTTCCTAAAAACATGCCAAGATATTTCAGTCCCATTACTCCCCATTTTAGGCCGCCGGGAAACACTGGGAACCCGTTACTTTGCCACTATCCCATTATAAAACTCTCAGATTTGCTCCAATTTACCTGAGCTGAAGAAGCCTTCTCGTAGCAACACAGTGCATTGCTCAAGGCCAAAACATCCCTTTCTCCCCTGAAGAGAGAGAGAGAAGAGAGAAAGAGAGAGAAGAGAGAAAGAAAGAGAAAGAAGAGAGAATGACAGAGAGAAGAGAGAGAGAAGAGAGAAAGAGAAAAAAGTGAGAGAGAGAAAGAGAAAGAAAGAGAGAATAGAGAAAGAGAGAGAGAAAGAGAGAAGAGAAAAAGAGAAAGAGAGAGAGAAGACAGAAAGAGAGAGAGAAGACAGAAAACGAAAGAGAGAAGAGAGAAAGAGAGAGAATAGAGAGAGTGAAGAGAGAAAGAGAAAGAAAGAGAGAGAGAGAAGAGAAAAAGAGAAAGAAAAAGAGAGAGAGTGGAGAGAAAAAAAGAGAAGAGAAAAAGAGAGAGAAGAGAGAAAGAGAGAGAGAAGAGAGAAAGAGAGAGAGAAGAGATGTATTAAGGATGCCAATGATGACAAAGTGGTTCATAGAGGTTTGGTGTGAAATGTTCTCTTCTAGAGAAACTTTAGTCAGAATTCCTCACTATGGTGATGAATGGAACCAGACATCCACCTCTAAAAGCTTCCTCACAGCATGTTATTACACAAGATGGATTTGAATACTCCTGATGTCTGACACATTGTTTTGAAAAAGTTTTGTGATGTGCATCACAGTGGAGAAGTAGGTTCACTGATAGCCGTAGATATGGTGACCCCTGGTTCCTAAGTCCACCACTGAATCTCTGCAATGAACCTTTCCTCACTAAACCACTCTGAACAAGTAGGTTTGCATCTCACCCTCTGAAATACGCAGAATTTTTGAAAAAGGGGAGGAATTCCCCTTTACTGTAAGTGTGTGGGATGATGGTGATGCCAGTCCTGTGTGTTGTGCTGAGTATTACAGATCAGGTGCTCTGTTATTTACCGTGGTGTGCCCCGCCTGTACAGATGGTGGAGGTCATGGCAGGCTAGGCCCTTTGGGGCCAAATCCTGGGGCTTGATTAAGCACCCGCACCAGTCAGGGTGCACCTGAGTGGGGGACCACCTGGAGAAGCAGCCCCTAAGGGCCTAAACTCCAACCCCCACTGCCTGTCAGGATACAGGAAGGACAGGAGAGAGAGAGAGAGAGAGAGAGAGAGAGAGAGAGAGAGAGAGAAGAGGGTGAGAGAGTCAGAAGCATATAGAAAAAGACTTATAAAGAATTATATAGAATTTTAAAAAAATATATTTACATAAAAAAATATATGAATCAGTGAAAAGATATTAAAATGTTGTTGTATATTGTGTTAGACTTTCATATTATAGAATACATTTCTAAATTATTTATTTGGTGAGATGTAAACAGAGTCATTCACAGTGGGTTTGGTGTGAACTGATTGTGTAGACTCTGTAAAACTCATTGGAAGGTCTACGTAGATCTTCTGCAGAATGAAAGAAGAAACAGACAGAATAAGAAAGAAAAGAAGGCGTAAAGAATGGAAGGGTGGTACTTTTACCATCTCTACCACATCAGTGCAGCACACTGACAAACAAGACCAGCTAAAAACGGATAAGTGGAGGAGGTTACGAACATAGAAAGATATAGAAGCGATGGCAGCCTACGAACAGATAACGAAAGCGGCTCAGGCATCCTCCTGATACAGTGTTAATCCGTTTGACCTCGGACCACTTAACGCTATCTGTAGGACCGATGGGTCCAAGTGAAGGAGGGATGCTGTTGGAGAAAACTGAATGGTCTGCAGAGAGATAGCGGGAGCTAACAGGAGGAGGAGGAGGCAAGGTCGCTGAGATCATACTGAGGAGAAAAAACAGAGGACAGGAAAGAGGAGAAGAGTAAAACAGATAACATAGAAGCAAAGAGAAGAGAAAAGAAGAAGAAAAAAGGGAAGAAGATTCCCTTTATATGAGGAAAAGACTAGAAGAAAAGAAAAGAGCAGATGCAATGTGACAAATAGAAGTGTGTAGAGTGTAGACTAGCAACAAGGCCTGAAGAAGTGGAAGAGGTGTAGAGGAAAGAAAATAAGAAAAGACAAGGTAAGTGGAGAAAAAAGGACAAGGGATGAGAAGAATAGGTAATGCAAGATAAGGGGAGAAAAAAGAAAGAAAACATAGTAGTGAGAAAGAACAGTAGAAACGTCTAGAAGAGAAGAAAAGTATGATGAGAAGAGAACAGAAGAAATAAGAAAGTGCATCTCCTGATTAAACAAAGCTTCTAGATATTTGCTATAGTATTCCAGGTAGTTTCCTGGAGGTTGCTAGGTTGTTGCCATGGTTCTCCAGGTGGATTCCTGGAGGTTGTTAGGTTGTTGCCATGGTTTTCCAGGTGAATTCCTGGAGGTTGTTAGGTTGTTGCCATGGTTTTCCAGGTAGTTTCCTGGAGGTTATTAGATTGTTGCCTCGGTTTTCCATGTAGTTTCCTGGAGGTTGTTAAGTTGCCATGGTTTTCCAGGTGTTTTTCTGGAGGTTGTTAGGTTGTTGCCATGGTTTTCCATGTAGTTTCTCAGAGGTTGTTAGATTGTTGCCTCTGTTTCCAAGTAGTTTCCTGGAGGTTGTTATGTTGTTGCCATGGTTTTCCAGGTAGTTTCCTGGAGACTGTTAGGTTCTTGCCATAGTTTAATAGGAGAATTGCTGGAGGTTGTAAGGTTGTTGCCATGGTTTTCCAGGTGAATTCTTAAAGGTTGTTAGGTTGTTGCCATGGTTTTCCATGTGGACTCCTAGAGGTTGTTAGGTTGTTGCCATGGTATTCCAGGTAATTTCCTGGAGGTTGTTAGATTGTTGCTATGGTTTTCCAGGTGCATTTCTGGAGGTTGTTAGATTGTTGCCATGGTATTCCAGGTAGTTTCCTGGAGGTTGTTAAATTGTTGCCATGGTTTTCCAGGTGGCAGCTATGATATCCCAAGTGATTTTCTAGAAGTTAGGTTAGGTTGATATCTTGGTGTTCCAAGTTCCAAGTGGTTGTTAGGTTGTAGCCATGGTATCTCAGGTGGTTTCCAGGGGGTTGTTAGGTTGTTGCTATGGTCTTCTATGGTGTACCATGTGGTTCCTATGGTGTACCATGTGGTTCCTATGGTATCCCAGGTGGATTCCTAGAGGTTGTTAGGTTGTTTCAGGAGGTGGCTGTGGAAGGGATGAGAGAAGAAGAGAAAAGAAGATGGATAAAGATAGACAAAGAGAGGAGAAGAGAAGAGAAGAGAAGAGAAGCGAAGAGAAGAGAAGAGAAGAGAAGAGAAGAGAAGAGAAGGGAAGCTTCCCAGCTCCTCTCTGGGTCAGTGCTGGTCAGTGAGTGTGGGTGATCTATATCTGATCTGTCTTATACAGACCTCGTCACTGATACATCACCATTCAACAGCACAGATATGAGCATCATAAATATACACACACTCACATGTCTCTCTCTCTCTCTCTCTATCTCTCCCTCACTGTCTCTCCCCGCTCTATCTCCCGAAGTGGATTAGGAAATGTTTAGTCATCTATCTCGCCCCAGCTCCAAATTAATAAAGGAGTCGTTACTCCTTATCGGAGGCGAGATTTTCCCGGGACGTCTCGGGTCGCCTCGGGTTTTTGCCTTTTTCTAATCCCTCGACTCTTCACCTCTTTCTCTCTCTCTCTCTCTCTCTCTACTCACCTTCCCTCTCCTTTAGAAATAGAGCAATCTCTTTTATTCAATTATTTACAAAGCAATTTAATTCCATTCCGATTTACAGCCACTCCCGAACGCCCGCTCTCATGGGGGAATTATATTCCTAATGGAAAAGGAAGGAGGAGGACAGGGACTACTGAAGTCGAGTCCATATATTTTGGAGACCGGGCTTATAAATGTATGAATCATTGAGTTTTTGGTAAAGGATAAGGACGAGATGGATGTCCTTTCATCTCCTTTTGTATTACCAAACTTTTTTGGTCAGGTAGTGGACCAAAATGTGATTATACAACGGTTTTAAACTGTAAGCCACGTTTACAAGTCATCATAAAATACCCAGTATATACACATATGACTGTAAACATCGATTTAAATCTGTATTAAACTGCCAAGTACTTTATATGCAGAATAATCTTTGGCAGCCACAGACAAACCACCTACGATGCTTTTGTTCCCCTCACTTCTGAAGTTTGTGTGGGTTTACATACCAAAAACATTCCTAATTTATTTTTATTCAACCGTTTTCCCATCTTCCCTCATCACTTCACAATATGCAGACTGATACTTTCTTCAAAATATATACACAGAGCAGCCTTATCATGAAAACCACCTCCTTTCCATCTCTACTCGTTTAGTTTATCAGCTCTACCTTCCATATAGCAACACAGTAACAGAATGTACTCCATCTGCTTCTCTGTATACTTTGTTACCCTGTTCTTCAATGGTCAGGAACCCCACAGGACCACCACAGAGCAGATATTATTTGTGTGGTGGGTCATTCTCAGCACTTCAGTGACACTGACTTGGTCGTGGTGTGTAATTGTGTGTGGTGCCGGTGTGAGTGGATCAGACACAGCAGTGCTGCTGGAGTTTTAAAAGTTGTGTCCACTCTCTGTCTATGTGGTAATTGGAACTGGTACAAGAGACAGTGAGATGAAAGCTTTTGGAGGACGGCTTGGTGTCAAGGAGGGCAGCAAAAAATATAACATCAAGGACAGACTGACCTTCTGCAGGATGTATAGGGATTGGGCTGCGGAGGACAGGGGTAAAGTTGTCTTCTCTGAAAGCCCCTTTCAGACTGTTTGGGAGATCTGGACCAATGATTATCCAGAGAAGAAAAGGTGAGTGCTACCCTGAGTCCTGTGTCATGCCATGTCATGTGTGGGGTTGCTTCTCATCCAGGGGAGGGGGTTCGCTCAAACTTTTGCCTAAGAACTATGTCGTGGTATCAAAACATCCTCCAAGAGCAACTTCTCCCAAAGATCCAGGAGCAATTTGGAAATGAACAATGCTTTTTCCAGCATGATGGAGCTCCATGTCACAAGGCAAAAGTGATGACCAAGCGGTTTAGTGAACAAAACATTGAAATTTTGGGTCCATGGCCAGGAAACTCCCCAGAACTCAATCTCATTGAGAACCTGTATTCAAGACTGTGATCAACTCCAAGCACTGATTAGGCAAGAATGAGTTGCCTTCATTCAAGATCTTGCCCAGAAGCTGACATCCAGCAGAAGTCTTAAAGAAGAAAGGTCAACAATGTTAATATTAAGTCTTTCTTAAACTGGATGTATTTGTCAATAAAAAGTTAACACACATATGGAACTCATAATCGTACTCCATTATATCATATACACATCAGATAACAGGTTCTAAACAAACTGAGGTAGCAAACTTGGTGAAAAACAAAATTTGTGCCTTTCTCAAAAACTTTGGCCACAGCTGTACAGTCGCTTGCAAAAGTTTGGGCATCCCAAGACAAATGACATGTTTTTGTTAATTTCCTTATTGAAAATAAATGCACAGTTACAGTTGTTTTGCTGAATTTAACATTCTGAGGGAAAGAAAAACATAAAACGTGGCCCATGAGGCTCGTTTCCAAAATGTTTAATGGAGGAACTTAATATCCTCAAGACAAATCAACAAACGTGTTAATTTGCATGCAAAGTTTTGGGTTTTGTGACATCATAAAAACAGCGAGGCAGTCTGTGCAAGGACCATATGGAGTGGGGAGTGCATCACACATTGAATAGTGTTTACGTACAACACTGGAGTGCTTTGTTTCAAAACACGAGGATACGGGCCCTTTAATGGCCAAGAAATATTGTTAGGATAAGGAAAATAATTGAGTGTACTCAAGAGACAACACGTTCTCCAACTTATACCTTCATATCTCTCTCTCTCTCTCTCTCTCTCTCTCTGTTTAATGGCGAGTAGGTGAGAATCCCTTTGAAAATAAGATTGTGCTCGACAGCTATTTCGCCTGCTTAATTGACTCCCATACGCGAGCGCTCTTTCCCTGACAAATTGTTTGTTAATTAGTGAAATGCGTGTGCGTGCCAGCAGGAGGTTAGAGAGCGCTGTGTGTGTGTGTGTGTGAGTGTTTGGGGGGTGGGTGGTGTGGTGGGAGAGATGAAAAGACAAAAAAAGTGACTAATAAAGTGCTGAGACCGACAGAAGCCCCCCAAATCCAGAGAAAACGGGAATCGCATGACATACAAAACGCATCTGCTGGAAGCCCAAGACCATCCATCACAATAAAACAGCTTTTCACCCGCTGTAAAACTCTTTTCCTGTGCATCTCTCTCTCTCTCTCTCTCTCTCTCTCTCTCTGCTTCACACACACATACACACACAGCCATATGCCACAGGCTGAGCTAAGCGTTAATGCCAGCTTCCACACCAAAGTGGACCTGTTGGAAAAATTAAAGGGCCCGCATCCCACGTTTTACTCAGATTGAGGTCCACTTACTAGATTTGTGTACCAGCATTTTCCCCCATCACAGTTAAACAGGCTTATGTTTATGTTTTGCTTGTTACCTTTAAGACGGAGATATGTAATTCAGCTCTGTTGTGATTGGATGCCTTGTACTGTGCCTCGTTCACTTCACAACAGTTTGTGGTGTCCTAATCTTACTTCCTTAGCGCCCCAAATGTTTGCAGTGGGTGAATGGTCTGGACTGCAGGCTGGTCAGTTTAGCTTAACTTAGTGTTTGCACATGGTAGGATTTGACCTCCACATTTAAACCCATCCGTGCAGTGAAACCAAGGTGCCTTGCTCAAGGGCACTTCAGTCATGTGCTGTTTGTCCAGGGGACTGCATCCCTAACCTTCGGGTCACTTCAGGCTGCCCCCTATGTTACTACCAGTGTGGTTCATTGTAATAAAATAAGTAAATAAATAAGATCTTCCCTGAAAAAGCCGTCATCTGGATGGCATCATATTTTGCTCCATAACCCGTATATAGAGTTCAACATGAATGGAGCTTCACAGATGTGCAAGTCACTCACGCCCTTTCAACCATCACTGGGTTTTGAACTGTGTGCTATTATCAAAGCTAGAGAGTCCCTCTTCTTTTTAGTCTGGAGGATACGGTGAACATGATTTTGATTGGCTGGACCACAAGACACGTGTAAGCACTTCCGCCCAGCACTTCGTGAGAGTAACTATTTGGAACAGTGAGTCTCTCCGCAGGTCCAACCGAACTTGGCATCTCTACAGGCAGGGTCCTGGTATGCTCCCTGGAGCCCAGGAGATCTGCAGACTCATCGACCTGCCCGAGCACTCACCTCCAACTGGCTGAGCCTTCACCCTGGCATCTCTGCGCAATGAGGTTGGTGAGACCAGCGGACTTCCTAACTCACTCCCCGTAGAACTGTGAATATCATCTTCCCTGGATCCAGAGAAGGTGCCCTCCTTCAGGATTTCCTCCAGGCGAGCTCCAGACCTAGGCTAGGACTAACCATCTTCTGTTCAAACTGCCTAGACAGGGCTGGTTCCTGTTCTCTCTCTCCACAGTACACGAGGTGCTGCCCTGTTCCCCATCGCACAGTCATAGCCTACGAGGTCATCCCATCCATTCCGCCTGCTCCACGGACTGACTACCTGCCAGCCTCGGGTTTCCTGCCTCCTGTTCCACTGGAATACTCACTTAAGCAAGCCCTGGATTCTCTTTAGTTGTTTTTGTTCCCATTTTTGAGTTAATAAAGCCTTGCACATGGATCGTATGCAACCTCTCGAGTCTGATTCCTTACAAGACGGTTCTACTTCTCCTCAGTCCATCTTAAAAAGCTCAGGCCCAGAGAAGACGACGTCTTCTGGATCTGTTTATATCTGGTTTCTTCTTTGCGTGGTATAGTTTTAACTTGTGTTTGTGGAGCCGTGATGAACTGTCTTTACATGCCATGGGTTTCGGAAGTGTTCCTGCAGCCTATACAATGATTTCCTACAAACCTTTGTCTGTTTTTAATGCAGTGCAGCCCAAGGATACAGATTTCTGGCCTTGTCCTTTGCATACAGAACTTTCTCAGCATTCTCTGAACCTTTTAATGATATTGGGTCTGTCTCAAACCCTCGTGAGCTGCCTAAGTAGTGCACTGACTACAAAGGCTGCTGTTTAAGTCGCAGCATTCTCTCCTCATGTCCTACCATAAGACAGATTATTGAGATGCTCTGGTTAGATACAAACGGTTTGTTACTGCCCCTTGCATGTGAGTGGTGTTTACTGACCTCAGCTGCTTCGTCTCCTCCATGTTTCAGCTCCATGGATTCTCCTCTTGTGGGTTTTATTGGAGTTTTGGTGGTTTTTGCTCTGGAGGAGGGAAACAGACGTGAGTTTCGAGGTGCTGCAGTCAGACGCCCACGTTTTAAAAGACGAGCACTGCTGATCACTTCCATTTGAAAATGACTCACCGCTCATGGCTCCGCTTGCTGCATCACTTGCGTCCAGCATGTTTTGCTCGCGTTGCTTCATGGGATTGCCTTTCCAGCAATGCTTCCTCACAATTCAGCCAAAGGAAGGAACTTCAGTACATAGTATATTTAGGATATCTGCCTACGTGTCAGGAGAACAAATACTATGCTGTCTATGCTGCCCCTTTATTGGATTTTGAGACACGTCCGATGTGTAGATAATGATAACCTCCAAGTTCTTGCCCACATAGTCTCCACAGAGTGGTAACCCTTCCTCATCTTCACTTCTGAAAGACTCCGCCTGGCTGGGATACTCCTCTATACCCAATCATGACATTAGCCCATTGCCAGTTACACTAACTGGGTGTGGGATGTTAGCTTTACACAACATAACCAGTTTTTGAGACCCCCCAAAACCCAACTTTTTGGAAATGTGTTGCTGCCATCAAATATCAATAAAATAGAAAAATTAAATGACATAGTTTCAACAATGTTGCCATTGCTTTTTCAGATAAAAACAGGATTTAAATGATTCGCACAGCATTGCCTTCTGCTTTATGCTCATGTTCCACAGCATCCCAACATTAGGGGGGATGTAAGCCAATGTGATCTTGTATTAACCTGTGCATTTTGGTTCTTCGAGGGTTCTCAACAGTATAACAAACCTTTTTAGAGAAGGTTCTATATATAACCAAAAGGGTTCCTCTATTATTACAAGCTTGACATTGTAACAATAGTGGAACCCATTTCAAAAAGGTTCCATGTAGGACCATATACAACACATGGTCCATCAGTCTGAAGAACCCATCAATGATACAAAGAGCTCTTGAATCATCCAGATAATATACAGAACCCACAACATGTATAACTATTTTCTTTACTAAAAAACTCTCGAACAACCTTTTTAACCTTTTTTAAGTATGTGCCTCATGCTCCGCCCACGAATGCACTCTTTTATTAGCTACTGTTGCTATGACTTATAGAACTTTGGCAACTTTCCCAACCTATTGAATTTCCATTAGAGTTTAGAGTCGTTACGTAAAACGGACTTTCCAGCTTAAAATGCTTCACTACTGAGCTGAGCTTCACTTACAGGTCAACTTAAATACAGGTACACCTACCTACCTGGTATCTACACTTACTCCCCATTTCGTCAGCTCCACTTACCATATAGGAGCACTTTGCAGTTCTATAATTATCTGCACTGCAGTGGATTCATAGTCAGTTTGTTAATGTACAGAATGGAAAGGTGAAAATTTGCAGGTAAAGTGAGTGTTTTACAGTGTGAAAAGTGTGAAAACCACTTAGTATGAGTACGCTTAGAAATGGATTAAAGAAAGAGTTAAATAAGGTAAAATAGGATATGCTTAACTTACTAAAGTGAACAGACTTAGAAGTGGGTTAAATTGTAATAAGTAACATACTGGTTTAAAAAATACTAATAAGTAATAAACTCATTAAAAATGGGGGAAACAATAATGAATGAAGAATCAGTAATAAGTGATATAGCAGCTAAATGAAGAAAAAAAGTAAAAATTAATATGAAAAATGTTCTAAGATTTAATCTAAGATTAAAGCTTAAATATAAAATTGAATATAAAAAATAAATTAAATAAATATAACACACACATATAAACACGCACACACACACACACACACACACACACATATATATATATATATATATATATATATATATATATATATATATATATATATATATATATATATATATATATATATATATGAGAGAGAGAGAGACTAAAGATAAATGTGATGAAAGTTTTTCTCTATTCTCTCTCTCTCTCTCTATGCTCTCTCTTTGTATCTCTCTCTCTCTCCCAATACTCTCTTTGTTTCTCTGTGTCTCTTTCCATATCCCTCTCTCTGTTCTCTCTCTCTCTTTCTTTGTCTCTCTTTCTCTGTCTTGCTCTGCTCTCTCTCTCACTCTCTGTTCTCTCTTTCTCTCTGTATGTTTCTCTGTGTTCTGTATCTCTATCTGTATCTCTCTCCCCCTTTCTCTCTATCTCTTTGTTGTATGTCTCACTCTTTCTCTATGTTTGCTCCCTCTTACTCTCTCTGTCCCTATGTCTCTCTCTCTCTCTGTTCTCTATCTGTACTCTCTCTCTGTTTCACTCCCTTTTCTCTCTCCTTCTCTATCACTTCCTCTCTATCTCTTTGTTGTATGTCTCACTCTTTCTCTCTGTTCGCTCTCTCTTACTCTCTCTGTCTTTTTGCTCTCTGTCTCTATGTCTCTCTCTTTGTTCTCTATCTGCACTCTCTCTCTGTTTCTCTCCCTTTTCTCTCCCCCTCTCTATCACTTTCTCTCTTTCTCTCTCTCTGTTCTCGCTCTCTCTCTCTGTTTCTCTCCCTATTCTCTCTCCCTCTCTCTCACTTTCTCTCTGTCTCTCTTTGCACTCTTTCTGTTTCTCTCCCTATTCTCTCTCTCTGCTCTCTGTATGTCTCTGTGTTCGGTATCTCTATCTGTATCTCTCTCCCTCTCACTTTCTTTCTCTCTCTCTCTCTCTCTCTCTCTCTCTCTCTCTCTCTCTCTCTCTCTCTCTCTCTCTGGAGGTATGAATGTCGTTGATAAGCTGCAGTGAGGTCGGAGGGGGTTTAATCCGTGTGACGGATCAGCGGCTCAGGACAGACGAAGCTGCCAACATGGCCACCAGCGCTGGCTCCGGGCCAACAGGAAGTGCCCAGGGGCTCACTTCCTGTGTCCCCGGCCAATCCCGAGCCGGCCTTGTTTGTTTTTGCCGCGATCCCGCATCCCGTCTGCGGGGTTTTTATTTTTTTGGCCTCTCTCTCTCTAAATAAGCGTGACCTGCCGTTTAACTCCCCCCTTCAGAGAAGATAAATAGAAAAATAATACCATCCAGAATTCAGTCTGCTGGAGAAACGAGAGAAGATATTAACGCAGGAATTCCTACCTCCGACCCGAACGGAGAGAGAGAGAGAGAGAGAGAGAGAGAGAGAGAGAGAGAGAGAGAGAGAGAGAGAGAGAGAGAGAGATTAATAAAACAGAGAGGAAAAGAGTGGAAAAAGAAAGAGAGAAAGAGAAACAAAGATTAAGTGGAGAGACAGAGAAAGAGTGAGAGCGTTGAGAGAAAAAGGGAAGAAGAAAGTGAAAAGAAAGACAGAGAGAGAAAGAAGAAAATAAATATAATGAGAGTAAAAAAGAGAGAAAGAAAAAAGAGAGAGGGAATTAGAGAAAAAGACAGGAAAAAGAATCAAGGAAAAAAAGAGCAAAATTAGAGAAGGAGAGAGAGAGAGAGAGAGAGAGTTGAGAGAAAAAGGGAAGAAGAAAGTAAAAAGAAAGACAGAGAGAGAGAGAAAGGAGAAAATAAATTTAATGAGAGTAAGAAAGAGAGAAAGAAAAAGAGAGAGGGATTAAAGAGAAAAAGACAGGAAAAGAATCAAGGAAAAAAGAGGGCAAAATTAGAGAAGAAGAGAGAGAGAGAGTTGAGAGAAAAAGGGAAGAATAAAGTGAAAAGAAAGACAAAGAGAGAAAGAAGAAAATAAATATAATGAGAGTAAAAAAAGACAGAAAGAAAAAAGAGAGAGGGAATTAAAGAGAAAAAGACAGGAAAAACAAGCAAGGAAAAAAGAGGGCAAAATTAGAGAAAGAGAGAGAGAGAGTTGAGAGAAAAAGGTAGAAGAAAGTGAAAATAAAGACAGAGAGAGAAAAAAAAAAAAAAAAAAAAAATATATATATATATATATATATATATATATATATATATATATATATATATATATATATATATAACGAGAGAAGGAAAGAGAGTAAGAATAAAGAAAGAGAAAAAATAAAGAAAAAAGACAGGAAAAAGAATGAAGGAGAAAAAGAGGGCAAAAATCAGAGAAAGAGAGAGGAACAGAAGAGATTGACACATAGAGAGAGAGAAAGCAGAGCAAGGTGAATGGAGGGAATAAGAGAGAGGAATAGAAAAAGATAAAAAATAGATAAACTGAAGATAGAGAAACAGACAAAAATAAAAAGAAGGAAAGCAGAGTGAGATGACCAGAGAGAGAGAGAGAAAGATGTGAGTGCGAGTGAGGGAAAAATCAGAAAACAGAATAAGAAATAAGGAGAGTGAGAGAGACAGAAAGGAGACAGAAGAGAAAAGAGAAAAGAGGGAGAGATGAGGATGAAATAATTCTGAGAAAGAAGTGGGAAATGAGAGAAACAGAAAAGAGATGGAAGGAGAAAGAGATAACGACAGAATTAGAGAGAGAGAGAGAGAGAGAGAGAGAGAGAGAACAGAGAGAGTATCTGTGGTTGATTTGGCTGGTCAATAGCGGTCAGAGCAAAGCAGAGGCTTCTCTACATGAGACCACATAACTCTGAGCTCCAAAGACTAAACTAACAGCATGGTGCCCCACATACACACACACACACACTCATACACACACGCACACACACACTGACCCATGAAGACTTGAATTCATGAAAACACCTCAGAGACGTGCAGACATGCAGCCTCAGACTCGTATCTTCAGTCTGTTTGAATAGAGAAAAACAGAGAGAGAAATAATAAAGGAGGATAAAGAGAGAGAACATCTCCCTCTAAGCTTTTAACGATGAAAGACGGAGAGAGAGTGAGCACTTATCTGAATAAAGGTCTATTTTAAACCCTCACAGCCAACTTCTCTTAACAAACACAGCACTGCAGAAACCAGAGACCAACGTTTATTATAATAATGGCAAAACTTTTTCCCATTCCACCTTAAACAGCACTGCAGTTACATCCAGGCTCCTCTGATTTCCATTCCACCTTAAATGGGACAGCTGTTACATTGCGGTGACTCAGCTGCTCATACAAATTTTCCCATTCCACCTTAAGTAGTCTAACAATCACATTCCAGTGCCTTGGCTTCTTGTTTAAATTTTCCCGTTCCACCTTAAATGGTACAGCGGTTACATTCTGGCACCTTAGCTTTTTGTCGAAAGTTTCTCTTTCCACCTTAAAAGGTGCAGCAGTTTCCTGTCAGTACCTCAATTTCCTCTTCTACCTCAAGCGGTCCAGCAGTTTGACTGAGGCTCCTCAGCTTCTTGTTTGAGTTTCCGCGTTCCACCTTAAATCATGCAGTGGTTACATTATAATGACTCAGCTCCTGCTTCTTTTTCCCATTCCACCTTAAGTAGTCTAACAGTCACATTCCAGAGCTTCGGCTTCTTGCTTAAATGTTCTCGTTCCACCTTAAATGGAGCAGCGGTTACATTATGATGACTCAGCTCCTGCTTCTTTTTCCCATTCCACCTTAAGTAGTCTAACAGTCACATTCCAGAGCTTCGGCTTCTTGCTTAAATGTTCTCGTTCCACCTTAAATGGAGCAGCGGTTACATTATGATGACTCAGCTCCTGCTTCTTTTTCCCATTCCACCTTAAGTAGTCTAACAGTCACATTCCAGAGCTTCGGCTTCTTGTGTAAATGTTCCCGTTCCACCTTAAATGGTGCAGCAGTTACCTGTTGGTGCCTCAACTTCCTGTTCTACCTCACGTGGTCCAGCAGTTTGACTGTGCCTCCTCAGCTTCTTGTTTGAGTTTCCATTTTCCACCTTAAATGGTGCAGTGGTTACATTATGATGAATCAGCTGCTGCTTTTTTTCCCCCATTCCACCTTAAGTAGTCTAACAATCACATTCCAGAGCTTCGGCTTCTTGCTTAAATGTTTCCGTTCCACCTTAAATGGTGCAGCAGTTACCTGTTGGTGCCTCAACTTCCTGTTCTACCTCACATGGTCCAGCAGTTTGACTGAGGCTCCTCAGCTTCTTGTTTGAGTTTCCATGTTCCACCTTAAATGGTGCAGCAGTTACATTCCAGAGCATCAGGAATTGCTGCACCATTTAATATCAGACGCATCCGACCCTTCCTCTCTCAGGAGGCCTCCCAGGTGCTTATCCAGTCTCTTGTCATTTCAAGGCTGGACTACTGCAACTCACTCCTGGCTGGTCTTCCTCTGCAGACCATCAGGCCCTTCAGCTGATCCAGAATACAGCAGCATGGCTCGTCTTCAATCTCCCCAAGTTCACTCATGTCACTCTATTGCTGCGCTCCCTTCACTGGCTTCCTGTAGCTGCTCGCATTCAGATTAAAGTTCTGATGCCTACAAAGCCAAGAATGGACCAGCTCCTCCAGACCTTATGGCAATGGTCAAAAGTTGATCAGCACCTTAAGCCCTTTGAGCTTCAAGTACGGCTCAGCTTGACCCACCATCTCTCAAGATTCATGGAAGACATGCGACAAGACGCTTCTCTGTCCTGAAGCCCAGGTGGTGGAACGAACGTCCACTGGCTGTCCGAACAGCGAACTCTCTCACAGTCCTCAAACCTCTTTGTGAAGCACTTATAAGCAATGATCTACTGAAGCATTGGTAGAAACCATAATTGCACTTGATCTCCTAGGAAATCTGGATAAGTATTGCACTTCTACTGTGTGTAGTGGTATTTATTCTCTTCTCTGTAGGTGTTCCAGTCTTGCTAGGTGTTGCTCTGTGTCTAATCTCATATTTTGTGGTCTTCTTTCTAGGTATCAGCACTGGCCCCTGTTTATGGCAGTGTTTGAGCTCAACAGTAGTTTGGACTTGAACCTGTTTGTACTAGAAAGAGATACTCATACTCTAACCGAACACTAAGCACTTACTTACTGAATCCAACTTCAGCCTCGTCAACTAAAACATCTGACACCGTTCTTCTGCTGTCTGATTTAAGATCTGATCTTCTTTGTTCTTCTTTGGCTGTTTCTTGGCCCTCTATCCTGCTTGCTTAGCAC
This sequence comes from Megaleporinus macrocephalus, assembly GCA_021613375.1. Lineage (NCBI taxonomy): Eukaryota > Metazoa > Chordata > Actinopteri > Characiformes > Anostomidae > Megaleporinus > Megaleporinus macrocephalus. The sequence continues at coordinate 40,918,496 of CM038709.1, read as the reverse complement.
TTAGCCCTTTCCGTCGTTTTCTTTCTTTCACAGAAAAATAAAAACAAAAAACAACAAGCGTTCTCACGTGATCCGGTTCCGGAATGACGACTTTGGAAACCTCTGGAGGAAAATCCACCGGAGGTGTTGATTTGCTCGTTCAGAGGCGTGTTTTGTTCGTCGGCGTGGCACACAGGTTGCAACCTGCAGAAATGCAAATTCAATTACGGCGGATAATAATAATAATAATGATGAAGTCCCGTTCCAAATGTGTTTCATCAACACCTTCGGATGTGTTTGCGTGAGTGCTGGCGGGCGTGTACGTGAGCGCGTGAGCGTGTTTCTAAATTGAAACGTGCGATAGCGAGGTGAACGGAGGCCGCGCCGAGCACGTCTGAGGTTTAAGGCATTAAAAGCCGTGAACGTGAGAGATAGCAGGATCAAAAGGAGGTGAAGGAAAAACATCCATCACGCCGCACCGACACGTCTGTCTGCTTCTGCCGGCTCCTTCTCTGTGAGCGGCCGTGTGATCTCCTCTTGAGTGCGGAAAGTTACGTCCAAGAAAAAGAAGAAGAACAATAAAATAAAGAACATGAAAAATAAAAGAGACTAAAATGAAGAAGATGCTTTCACAGTATTCAAAGTGGTTAAGGCTGTTGAATGTGGCTTTCAAGATTATATATATATATATATATATATATATATGGAATCAGACTAATGTTGCTAGAATTCTAGAATTGATCTTCGATTACACTCATTCAAATTTTTTTCCAACCACACTAACCAAAGTTGATGGTTCTGATGGTTGATGACCCCTCCGAAGCACAGTACCCCATAACCACTGGATACGTCTTCCCACATGCTTTTTTAAGAAATGAGAAGCTACTCGCTGCATCCATTAAAAGAATTGTTGCCAGTTGAAACATATATATATATATATATATATATATATATATATATATATATATATATATATATATATATATATATATATATATATATATATATATATATGGAATCAGGCTAATGTTGCTAGAGAGTTCTAGAATTCATTATTCACCCAAAATAGCCTAAAATTATGTCTCAGGCTGCTCAGACCCCCAGGGGGTTTTGGGGTTTTATTAATAGAGAAATCATTTCGGCTATTTGGGTGACTATTGAGGTGCATAGTTTGTTAGCAACATTAGCCTCCAAATCTAAAATAATAAATGGTTTAAGCTTGCTTGGCTAATCAACTACATCTGGGCTAAACGTTAGAGAGGATGTTGTGCAGCTATGACTGAATATAAATTACATTAATTTAAACACTTACTGCATTGCTTTGTATGTAGAAGCTGAAATCTAGTGAACTACCCAGTGCACACTACTTAGGGAGTTGTGAGAGAAATAATTATCATCATACGTACTTTATTTGTGGAGACTTACCAAATTAACTTTGATGATCTCATACAATACTCTCTCTTTCTCTCTGCAGAGAGTTGGTCAAACCCCTCTATTGTTTGTCCTATCTGCCAATCTGAGGTGGCCAACTCCCTGCATTGTTGGTATGGCCCTTTGAGTGTTGATGTTCACCATCCTTCCAGGGAGTCGACACCTCTGTCCTTGGATAAGGTAATACCAATCACCCTGGCAACACCCCTTTTGAACTCCTACTTAAACTGGAGTTACTGAGTTAATTTGGGAGAGAGATGGACTGGACCTCAAGAGACTGACCAGCAACAGACGATGACCTAAGAAGATGTGCCCATGTATGTGCTTCTGCATGCACGAGGTTAAGACTGCTTTCTGACCACTAACTGACTGGCTGTGATCGACTGAGGTGTACCCACATTTCCTGAGTGTCAATAAAACTCAAGTCTACGCTGAAGGTCTCCTGACTTCTGAATGCTGAATTTCTAACAGTTGGAAGCCGTTTGAGATTGAGCCTGCAGGCTAAGAAAGCTACCTTAAACAAAGAAAGAAATCAGCCTCACTCATCTCTCTGTTTTCACTTCTTTTAAACAAACAGGATATCTCAGACAGACAAGAGAGCAAATACACTGCCTGGCCAAAACTTAAGAGCCTCTGATTGGATAATAACAGTGATAAATATGTTATCAGCTGGCAACAATTCTTTTAATGGATGCAGTGAGTAGCTTCTCATTTCTTAAACAAGCATGTGGGAAGACGTATCCCATGGTTGTGGGGTACTGTGCTTCGGAGGGGTCATCAACCATCAGAACCATCAACTTTGCGTGGTTGGAAAAAAACTTGAATGAGTGTAATCGGAGATCAGTTGAACGCTTGGAGGAGTGGAATAGTAAAAGTATGGACTGAGGTACTCACAACTGCTGTGTTCAATAGTGAACTACTAAACATTGTGTGGGACATAGTTTGCTATTGAGCATGAAGACTGGACTCTGGAGCAATGGTCAAAGGTCATGCGGTCACATCAGTCCACACTTCCAGAGTAATGGGAGCATCAAGGAAAGTAGGATGACACATGAAGCGATCCACTCATCATGCATAGGGCCCACTGTACAGGCCTCTGGAGGCAGTGTTATGATTAGGGGTTGCTTCATTTGGTCAGGTTGAGGCTCAGCAAGTCCACCATCAAGAGTCAGCTGACCACCTGAATGCACTGTATGAAGACTAGAAGACTAGACTCGGAGACCCACCCAATAACGTTTAGGCAGCCTTCTTAATTCACGCATTGTGTTTGTTGTTAGCAACTGGCTCTGGTTGTTAGGAGGTCTGGGTCTTTCACTGTGGTGAGGTTTGTGTTGAGATGCCTGTTCAGAAATATGCTGCAGTCAGCAGCTTCACTGACCTGAGCTCTCGCCTCGCTGGAGCATCAGGTAGTTTGTGCCAGCTTTAAACCCAAGGTCAGTAATGAGAGCAATGAAAGCAATGATGACCATATATACTGCAATAAAACAGCTTTAGTATAATGTGTTGTTATGGTAACAGACTAGGAAGGTTTGGGTTAGCTAACATTTATATTAACTTTAGTCAGAAAGCACTCTGAAATGTAAAGTTACATTACTCTCTGGCCACGCCCCAAACTGCAGACTGCTACTACACTAAATACGTAATAAATAAAATAAAATCAATAAAATAAACAAGTTAATGAATAAATAAAAGGACACCATCATTAGAAGTGCTTTCAGTAGTGCAGTATGTAATGTTCCAGAGGGTGCTGTTTGGAACACAGCCTTACTCTCTAACATAAATGTTAGTCTTGTCTAGTCAGGAAACCTTAATATACATTATTTTCTCAATTCATTTCAGCATTATGCCTCCAAAGAAAATAATATATTTTTTGTTATATGTGTATATAATCCAGACATTGCATGTATAGTTTAAAAGTTTTCTGACAGCAGTACTATGTAATGTGGAGTATCTAGTTTAGTTTGTAAAGTGATCTTTAATTGGATTTATTTAATAATAAACAGACGTATAGATAATGTTGTAATTTGTTTATTTATTTGTAATATACTGTAATTCCACAAATGTTCTACTCCTTTATACATACAGTGATTTACTACCTTACCTACAGTGGAATCAGCTTATAGGTAATATTTTAGGGGATAGGGTGGGCTTTGATTCATATTAGCAAATTGTCTTAACATTGGAAAACAGGCCAACATGTCAATGGGGTGCTATTAGGCTGGCACTTGATTTTACACACTGGAGCTGATTCATCATTCAAGATTAAACCTATAAAACACGGCGGATGTCCACAGTGTGCTGACATGACTATTAGAATGGACGTCTTAGCGGACAAGCATGGGACCATTTTCATCATCCATGTCAGTCTAGCTAATGTAGCTTTTATGACCTGGATCAAAGGAAAAAGACGCAAGAGCCATGAGGAATCCAGACCATGCTGTATGTGTGTGTGTAATAGGTTTATATGACCATGTGGGGACTCAAACCTGGTCTTGTAGTGACCTTCTGTCCTGGTGGAGACCACTAGCGGGCCCTCATGATGTAAAAATCATTACATTTTAAGATCAGGTTAAGGTTACGTTTGTAGTAGTTCTGGTTAAAGTTGGGATAAGCCTCAGCAATGGCCCCTCAACTCACAGAAACAAACATGTGTGTGTATGTGTGTGTTTCCCCTAGATGTGAAGGAGGGTTGAAAGAGGTTTAAACTTCAATTAAAGTGTCCAGTGCCAGAACAGGTCTGAAAGAGTCCAGCACAGCGTGGCAGCCAAAGCAATTACCACATTCACTCACACACACACACACACACGGGTTGAAGTAATATGTTGTGTAATGCAAATTGAGGCAATTATCTCTTTCTTTCGGTCTCTCTCTCTGTCCGTCTATCCCTTTTGCACATGCACACATATATAATGAGCATCAGTTTAATCACTGGAAAAACAGTTTATGAAGCAATCAGACGCAAAAAGTCATGCGTTACGATGACTTCAACGTTTATATGCTATAAAAAAATGAAAAGTCAGTAGAGCCACATGTTTAAAGTGACATTATGTAGCAGTTTTTCTTTAAACACCTGCAGCAAATATCATAACAGGGAGAACGTCTCTGTCATCGCCACTGCTATAGCGCTGGATGTGCATGTACCAGACCTTTCATGGAAAATATGCAACACTTCATGGCACCGCATCACAGACCAATAACTAGGGGTAGCTATAAGAAGCTATAAGAAGAAGCCAGGTCAGTATTCCCAGCATTTATGCTATCAGAGGTAGAGAAGAAGAGTGGACTGGACAAGAGGAAATCTTGAACTGGCTTTTATATGTTGGCGAGAGCTAAAAGAGATACATGGATGCCAGACAGAGTGGTGTAGTGGTCAGCACTGTCGCCTCACAGCAAGAAGGTTGGAGTCCTGGTCCGGGCCGTTCTGTGTGGAGTGTGTATGTTCTCCCCGTGCTTGAGTGGGTTTCCTCAGGGTACTCCGGTTTCCTCCCACAGTCCAAACCCATGCATGTTAGGTTGATCATTCAATCTAAACTGCCCATAGATGTGAGTGTGTGAGTGTGTCTTGGCCATGCGATGGACTGGTGACCTGTCCATTATGTACCCCCGCCTTGGCTCCTGCCCCTACATGACCACAAATAGTGTGATAAAGTGGAAGATAATGGATGGATGGATGGGTGTAGACAACAAATATCCAAAAACAGAGTGCCCATTCCTGCCAATGTTGTATGTTGTCACTGTCCAAAGAAAAAATATCTCAGATTTTAACTTTTCTACATTGTTTGAACATGTGAGCTGCTGAATACATTGTGTGAAAATTTAATTGGTTAATGGACCAATAGAAATACCAAAAAAAAAAAATGGGAAAAATTCTGGTTCCATTGATTTAAAACATTAAAAGACATCCTGTAAAGTTGGCATTTTGGAGATGCTTCCTTTTTTCATTGGAGAGCGATGATATGAAAGATTGTAACATGGGCATGTCTGTGTCGTCCCTGACTTTGGTTGTTTTTCCAAAACTCATAGCTCAGGTTTGTTTCAGGCGAGCACACAAAGAAGTAAATTCATTTCACAACAAAAAGTGTGAGTTATTCTGATTCTCATAAAAACAAGCCTTGAAGGTTTGAACCTCCTGTACTAAGACAAAAGTAAGAACCGGTTCTTGCTTTCTTAACTATAACTTGCTACAAGCTCATAGATTTCAAATATGCAACCCACAGAGAGAGCCGTTATCCACAAAGCCTGGAAAAATAGTGAACATTCCGAGGAGTGGCCCGGTCTATCAACACTTCTCAGAGAAAGCATTGATGATGCATCCAGGAGGTCACAAAAGAACCCAGATGAATATCTAAAGAACTGCAGGACTCATTTGTATCAGTTAAGCTCAATGTACAGGATTTCAAGATAAGAAAGACACTGGGATAAGAAAATGCAATGCCATTCATGAAAGGTGCAAACCACTGCTCACCAGAAAGGCCCTATGCTAAAAACCTTCTGGATGGGTCTGGAGGGGTTTTCTCAGGGGCATTGGACCTTGGGTAATCGTGGACATGACTAACCGGGGCACTCCCTGAATAAGAGGCCCTCCAAAATAAATAAAGAGGTCTTGGTATCTACTTTTGATACTTTATTGTTTTACAAACGTCACACACTACTGTGTCCAGGACCCAACATTTGGTGCTACACCCCTTAGGATAATGTTCTCTGGACTGATGAGTAAGTTGGGCCTATTTAAACGATATGGGTCTTATTACAGCTGGTGTAAAAGCCTACACTGTGTTCCACCCTATTAAACATCATACCCACAATGAAACATGGCGGTGGTAGTATGTTGGTCTGGGGCCTTGCTTCTACGGGACCTGAATCACTTGTCTTAATTGATGAAATTCTGATCAACTGTGCTCTTAATCAGAAATTCTCCTGAAGGTGAATGTCCACCTGTAAAGCTCAAGCACAGTTGAATTATGCAGGAGGTCAAATTTGCCTCTGGACTGCTTAAAAGAAACAAAATGAAGGCTTTGGACTTCTGACTTGAATTCTAATGAGAAGCTGTGTCAGGACTTTAAACTGGTAGCTCAGCCTCCAGTGTAGGCTTATTCAAAGAACCTCTGCAAAGAATGGTGTCCAAAACCCTTATTTACAGTTGGTTGCAACTGGTACTGCCAAAAATAGCACATCCAGTTATTAAGTTTGAAGGGGAGACACTTTTTTCTCATGGGGGGTTATAGGTTTTGAAAAAAAGTCTTCAATCAATGGATCATTGAAAGCTTTTGGGTTTGTGTTCTTCATTTTATGTTAAAATTATCATTTCAATTTGACAAACCAACAATAATTCAAGAAACTATTGAAACGGAAATTGAATCCTGGACAGTTTTTAGCTGTATTTAATGAAAACAGTCTATGGGTCTAACTTAAAACCTAGTGAATGTCTAAGTAGGCTGTCTAGGTAGGCAGCTGTGTAAGTAGCAGTGTTCTCCTCCATCTCTCCTCATAAAACAGATTACTGAGACGCTCTAGTTAGAGAGAGACTGCGTCACGGCTTGTTCCCACTCACTGCAGCACGCCACCGGTGGGTTAGCAGGTTGCTAAGGTGCCAGCTGGTATCCAAAACAATAGCCCAAGGAAGCGTTCGATGCTTTCTTAAAATCAGGTCTAAATAAGGTTCCTCAGTAGACAGCATGTTTAAGGTATGTAAGAATTGGGACAGCCTACATGTTGGGAGCGCATACTATGACTTAAAATGCTGCCTATGTAGGAGATCACTACAGAGAGACCCTAGATATCCAGAACATTTCCAAACGGGAGTCTCGCAGTGACCAATTTAAGAAAACAGAGATGAGCGTATGACCTTTCTGAGGTTGAAATTTGAGTCCGAGTTGATTTTTGAATGAAGAGACGTCCAGAAATCTAAAGTTGCAGGACGAGGCCGGGCGCAGGCTTCTTAAAGTCTGTTTATTTTTTTCTTCGAGGAGTCAAGACAGACAGTGGAGAGACTGGGGGCCTTGTGCAGTCTCACTCCATCGACGGGAGTGTTTTGTGACTAAATACGCGGCGGAGTCGTCGGGCGGTGTCAGAAAAACGAGTGCTAGATTAGGAAAACAGGCCAGACATCTGTCTTTCTCTCCTCGGAGCCACTGTGTGTGTATAGCTTTCCAATAATTATGCCGTTTGTTTGAGTGTTCTCTCTAAAAACAGCTGAAGTCTGAGGGATGAGGTGTGGAAGACACACACACACACACACACACACACGCTGGTTGCTGACACTGGGAGTTTGGAATGTAATTACCCGGATGCATATTTTTGTAGCTATGAATCTTTCCAGGCCGACTTCAGCTGCGAGGTGTGAAGATGAAAGTTATAAGGTTAATAAACTGACCTGCCCTGTGTGTGTTGTGTGCGTATGTGTGAGTGTGTGAGTGTGTGTGGGTGTGAGCCTGCATGGGCATGACCTACTTTTTTGTGGTTTGGAGTGCTGGATTGACTGTGTGTGGTCCTCATTTTGCACTCTACTCGAATGTGTTCGTTCATTAGAGCGTGCGCCGCTCTGCAGATTGAAGTGTAATTGTGTGTAATTGCTTCATTACTCTGCTCAGCTTGTTTTAAGTCACACTCCGACCCCATACATACGCCTTCAGTTACATCAGCTACAGTAAGCTGGCGCCAGGTCCCCACACCGCCGCTGTAAAGTCGCACTGTCACCGTAAATCAGGAAAACAAGTTCACTGAGGTAGATGTGTGTGATTACTGACCTCACATTAGGCAAAACTTTTTTTTCCAAAGATTATTTTACCTGTCGTTATTTATATTGTTAAGATTGTTTTTATCGCTAGTTATTTATTTAAAAAACTGTCAATATAATACTAATAATAATAATAATAGTAGTAGCAGCAGTAGTACAATTGCTGTTGTTGTTGTTGTTGTTATTGTTGTTATCTATTCTGTTGTTGTTAGTGGCCAATGTGTTTATTTTATATTTGTATTATCAATATTACCATAGTATTATATTAGTATTACTACAGTATTAATATACGAATACTATTACTTTCTGTTTTTATTATTATTATTGTTATTATTATTATTATTATTATTGACTTATTATATTGCTGTATGTAATCAGTTAGTCAATTAGTTATGTTTTTATTTCTGTATTTTATATAATTATAATAAATAGTTAATATACTTATACAAATATGATTGCCATTATTGCTTGCTGGTAATTATTATTTTTAACAATATATGTTAATAATACTAATTTTAAATGTATTATTATTATTATTATTATTATTATTATTATTATTATTATTATTATTATTATTATTATTATTATTATTATTATTATTATTATTATCGTCAAAAATGTACTACTACTACTACTGATAATAATAATAATAATAATAATAGTAACACATTATTGTTATTATTTTGATTTAGTATTTTTTTTTACTACTATCATCATTAATTGTAACATTAATTTATAATAATTATGTTGTGATTATCATTTGATTACAGTTTTCCAGGTTACAAGCTAAACTTCTTAACATCTACACTGCATTTAGCAGCTTTCACGAAGGGTGTTGAACTGGTGTTCACACACACACACACACACACACACACACACACACACACACACACACACACTTTTCTAACACCATAGTTTCTCAGTGTCCAAAAAAAAGTTTTTAAGCCCCCTCATAAAATACAAACACTCCCATTTTTGCTTTTTTCTGAACGAAACTTAACGATGTTAATTATTTAATTTCAGCAGAAGCTGAAACAGATGGCGTGGTTAAAGCATTATTATCATACTTCTAAATGAAAACTGAGATCTGTGATGTGGGAAAATATTCAACTCTCCGGTACCTAAACTCTTTGGGAGTTAAACTTAGAGACGGTTATTCAGAGTTTTATACTGCTGCTGCGTCTGAGTGACATTTAAGTACACTGTGACTGTAGTTTCAGCACTACAGAAGTTTGGAATCCCTTATGATAGTAAAGGTTTCAGTTGTGTCAATGACATGATGGCATATTGGTGTCAGACTTCATTCTAATTTAAAATATATCATATTATTCAACTGTGCATCCATATGAATTAAACTGAGTTTATCTTTGTCTACAGAAGTCTAAAAATATCAATTTATTTAAAGGAATGATAAATATATAGAATTCCAAATAGAATATCTTGAAAGTTCTTACTTTCTCAAGTGTCAGGCAGCGCAACCATAAACACAAAGGACTTTTATTTGGAAGTTTTTATGACAAAGGGGCCAAAAAGATTGTGTGATTTGTGTCAAAAAGTAGACTTGTTGCAAAGCTGAGATCACCAGCCTTTTCATTTTGGTCAAATACTTCAGTTTACCATGTCAGGTGGTACAACCTGCTCAGAAAAAAACCCCAGAAAAAATGAAATTATCATCAATATTTTTTATATATTTAAATAAATGTAAATATAAACAAGTTCAAGTGTGAAGGTTTCTGTTGGTGTCTAAGCAGAGGCCTGTTTAATTTGAAATAAGTCTGCAAAATCAGGTGGCACAACCAGTAAGTCCAATGGTGTAACCAGTTCTAATAACAGAAACAGGCAATTTAGAATGTTTATAACACTAACTCTATATAAGATTCTCATACAATGTGCATACATATGTACATAATTAAATGTCTAAAAACAATATTTGCCATTGACCCTTATACAGTAATAACTTAAACACGTTTTTACCATTTCAATGATTTGACTGTACTGTAAATTTTAATTGTTTATTTACCCATAGTATTTATTTAGAGTATTTTTAGTGTCAATTAATATTAACAAGTCAGCTCTGTCCATCAGTCAAATATTCAAAAACTATTAAACTGAAGGTTTTTGGATAGATAGATAGATAGATAGATAGATAGATAGATAGATAGATAGATAGATAGATAGATAGATAGATTTAAAAGCCTTTATCTTAACAATAAAGGTCATTGGACACCCCGGACATTGTGTAAATATTTATTTTCTTCACCAGCAATCTTAATTTAGCTTAATGTAGTACATATATATATACATATATATATATATATATATATATATATATATATATATATATATATATATATATATATATATATATATATATATATGATTTGTCTCCTTTAAAGATATATTACTGATAAAACTATATATATATATATATATATATATATATATATATATATATATATATATATATATATATATATATATATATATATATAGTTTTATATAGTATATGTATATATATATATGTTTTATTTTTGATTTTGTTCAGTAATATATCTTTAAAGGAGACAAATCAAATGACTTTCAATATCGCTCTGAAAAAAATTTGAATTCAGATTCTAACATGTACTTAAATTTGGATATTATATTTTTGATTGAATCCATCTGTAACAGTGGATATGCCACCAGTAGTAACATTATTGTTGCCTGTATAGTTAATATGCAAGTACACACTAAGTCGAACCTTAGATGCAGTCAATACAACAACTATTAAAATTTAGAAAGATTAACATCAAATGTAAAAATAAGTGAAAGGACGAGCATTTCAGAAGCACCTGGAACGTTCTAGCTGATTTTCAGTAGCACAGCTGCAGTTGCCATTTGGATACCTTATGTGTATCCTCAGTTTACCCACTGTCGAAATTAGCCCACCTCTATTCTGAGCCTGCCTCCATGACAAGTCCCTCATTTTCTTTTAGCAATTTAGAAACTCAAATATGTACAGGACTATGACGAGGTGGGTCACCACGGGTCGCCTGAGTGAGCGTAACCAATCCGATTCTCTCTAGTCGGCTCTTCCATTAGTTCCAGGCGTCCCGATGAAACGAATAGCATCTGGAGTCATGGCTGCTTCCACTGCATGGTACCAAACCACCAACAAACCAAACCACTTCTCTTTAGTGTCTTCTGGACCATTAACACAGCTGACAACAACAACAGCTGCCTCAATTCAAAATACAGCAACAGCTCAGCAGCATTTCTCTTCGTCGGAAACTTTCTCGGGAAACTTTTGCGCAAATACATCAGTATTAAAAAAAAATTCTGAAAGTACTTTGTTTGAGATACATAATATGATACATAATGATAAATGAATATATAAATATATATATTTTAAATATAGTAATTTATTTCAAAGAATGTTTTAAAAGTAATAGATTATAATGGTTTGCTATTAATTTATTAATGAATAACCAACACAGTGACCACCAATGCACAGTCATTCTAGAGTAAACGAAAAAGCTGTGCAGTGACCAGTTTTGACTGACTGTGTTATGGTGACATATCCACTGTTAGAGATGGATTCAAACAAAAAATATAATCAAGAAATTTGTACATGTTAGAATCTAAATTAAAAGAAATACTTAAAATGTCTTGATTTCTATTTGAAAATACAATTTGTGAAAATACATTTATTGCTAAGATAAAGGCTTTTAAACAATCAACAAAAAATTTGACGGGAGTGATCTAAAACTTTTGTGTATATATATATATATATATATATAATTGGACATTGGGTCAAACTAAGGCATATCCAGTAGTCAAATAATTCCAATACCATTTTATATACCACTTTAGCAATGCCAGATTTTTCTTTATTCAAATATTTCAATTTAAATGACATTTATGTTTGATAATCTTACGTGCTTGCCTTGTACCTGTCGGGAGGCGTATTCATTGGGAAGTGATGAGGGCAGAGCACCACTGGTAGTTCTTTGGAGCAGGACGAAAGACTTAAAACATGAAAATAGTTTAACTAATATCTTAAAGATGTTTAGATTCATTGCTTATGTTATTCTGTACTGTGCTGTGGGGGATGTTTACTGGGGTAGTGGTGCAACGTTGCTGCCTCTTTCAGGGGGGAAACAGCAAACAGCAAACAAAGCAGTAAATTGTGGAGAGAGAGCCCTAGCTTTGCAGACAAGTGCTGGAGAGACTGTCTGGTGGTGTTCGACAACTGTTGCAAAGTTTAGCGCAAAGAAAATCTGGAGTGTTTTGTTATTTAACCACTTTTTTGTGCGTATATTGTTTAGTCTCACTTTTTTTGGTGGGCAATTATGCAATTCCTTACACAAAAGAAGTTGGCAGCATGAAACAAAGTCACAGCCTGTAATTAGGAATGTTTTTTTCAACAGAACCCGGTTCAGAACCAGTGCAGCTTCTCGCGGTTCACTGTAGGAGGGCGAGCACATCCCCGACAGGTATGAGCAGTGAGGGGTGGGGAAGGAGGGTGTCCACCAAACCTTGAGAGCGAGTGACCTCAGGCCCTCCGACTATAACGCTCCAGCTGCGTCATCTATTTAAACAGATTTCACCAACAACGCAGCACGCTCCAGGGCACGATGGCTGAATAACGGAGCGAGTAATCTCTGCTTGGCACCCTTTGCCCCCCTCCCGCCACCCGACCCATGCCCAACTCTCTCTTTCATCAGCCCTCTGCTCTTTCGCTTGCTCTGTCTGTTTTTACGAGGTGTAACCGTTCTCAGTTTTACAGTAATGGAGGATCTCATTATCCGTCCATTTCATAATTTCTGCTTGTGCGACTCCCTCGGCTCTCTCCTTCTCCCTGCTCCCTCGGCGAGGCGAGGCGGCCGTAAAGGCATGGCACCCTCACCGAGGGGCCCTCGGAATGAGATGCTGAGGTCATTAACTTTTATCCCTCGACTGGGCGAGCCATTTACGAGAGAATGCCAAGGTCTCGTAATCGTAAAAAAGAAAAAAGAAAAAAATCCCGAAGATGTAGAAACGGTAGAGACGCGGAAAACAATAAAAACGAAAAATGGGTGGATGAAAAAGGAGGAAAGTATGAACGGTGGATTGGGAGAAACGCTTGGGTGCGAAGCGGCGGAACATTGTGAGGGACTGTGTGTGGTGGTGCGTGTTATTGGCTGCGGAGATCACGCGACGGCTTTGCTGCTAATCGCTGCAGCGTTCCCAGTGAGACTGGGACCAGAACAATGCCATTCCCACTATTCCTTATGGGACAATCCACCTCATTAGGCTAACAATTCATATTTATATATATATATATATATAGCTGTGAAATAGAAATGAATGTGGAATGCGCATGTGGCTGGGGTCCTTGAAACGATTCAGCCGTCAGCTAGCTGCCGTTAATCTCCCAATCAGGTGGTGAGCAATGATGGCCGTTAAATCCATTACATTGGCAGCTGCGGTGGGTTAGGTGCCAGTTCCACATTACAGAGCATTGTGGGTAGCACGGTGCTCATTTGGGGTTGAGGAGGAGGGGCTGCTAGGCCGGGGCGGCTTGCAGCAGCGTAAACCTGTAATTTAGAGTCGCTGATGCACTTTGTGGCCGTGTGAGTCAGCGTTCTTAGCTCTCGCTCCTTCATAAACCTTCACAAAGAGCAGCGGAAGGAGATAAGCTGAGCGCATCCAAGTCGGAAACACTCTGGCCTTCGATTGTGTCGGTGCTCCAAAACCCGAACCAAGAAATAAGAGCATCTTCTTGAGAACAAAAATGAAGCTGAACTCATTATAGTAATAATCTGTAGGGCTCTTGGGAAGTGAGCCATCGGAGCTGCCTATATTGTCAAGAGGTTACATGTTACCATAGCTGTAGGTCCATGATACCATAATTGGTTTCACTCTCAGTGGGTGGGTGGGTGAGACTCCCACTTAAACGCCATGCAACACGATGCTAGCGGAAATGGTTAGCTGAAGGAACAGCATTGGCGGATGAGCTGCTGAGTATGTTGTGCTGTCCAATGATGTTGCTTTAGAAGCAGCTTAAAGGAGGAGGATGCACATGCCAGCCCAGGCCCTACTAGTTTGGTAGCGTTATGTTAGAGGGGGAGACCTAGCTAGCTAGTGGGTGGGAAATGTGGGAAAGTGGAGCAAATTTGATAAATAATGAAGGTAATTGGATTATTCCAGAATTGGAGGACAATTTAAGCATCAGCACTTAAAAAAATACCATATATTTTCACTATTTCACTATATAACAGAACAGGCAACAAACCATCAAATAATAATAATAATAATAATAAGCCAATAGAAGATGAAAATATATAATACATTTAATGCCAAAAACACAAAAATACATTTAAGTGACAATTAAATTTCAATTTAGAAACGTTTCCTATAATTTCTGTGCATTATTAAAGTATATTATTTTTACTTTGATTACTTGTGCTGTTGATAGTGTGTGTATATATATATATATATATATATATATATATATATATATATATATATATATATATATATACCACTCAAAAGTTTGGGATCACAGTGAAATGTTCTTGTTTTCAATAAGTATCTTCCTTCCTTAACACAAACAATGGACTGACGGGTCTCTAAAGAAAGTTGTTTCTTTCTGGTCATTTTGAGTCGGTCAGCAAGCCATCAACTGCTGATGCTTCAGATACTAAACTAACCTAGAATGTTGTTCTCCCTTTTATACTCACTTATTAGTAGAATGTTTTTCAGCTGTGCACCACAATTGAGCAAGAGTGTCCTAACAACCAATTAGTCCAATAACATCCTTAACTTCGATTGGTGGCCGTACCAGGAGATTTAGACAGAGGACTGAGAATTGCTGATAATAGGACTATATGTAAAATGAGCCTCTATACAAAAATATACTTTAATACAAACATTTTTATTCTTTAAACAAACAATATTGTTTGTGAATTGCATGAAAATTGCATGAATTGCTTTGAAATTGCATATATATATATATATGAAACAATTATAGTAGAATAGTTTCACTTGCTAATGGCTAATGGACTGATTTTAACTGGCCTGATGCAAAGAAAACCAAACATCTCAATTTAAATTTTAAGTTTTACATTTTTTCTCTCTCCCTTTTAATCTTACTCTAGAGTTCTTATTTACACCACAATTTTTTCATACAATGTCTGGGGCATCCAGGAGAAATCTGGAACTTCACTTTGTTTTTTCAAACTGGAGCTCAAGATCTGATCTACTTCTTCCACAATAAGATATTCATGTTAATTTGCATTGTATTTATGTTTATTTACATCTGTTCTAATTATATCTGGTGTTCTTACTGGTGTAAATACACTTATTGATAAGATAAAGGCTTTTAAACAATCCGCTTATGATCCCAAGATACAACAGTATTGTAATACATTCAAATATTATAAGAATCATTCATTTCTGGAATGTTCTGTTGATCTGAATCTGAAGACTGAGTGTTAAATTATTAGTTCTGCTTTAAGTGAACTGATATATTTTGGTTTTTTTTTAAATCCATTTCTGAAGCCTGAGTCATATATTCACTCTCACACACACACACACACACACACACACACACACACAGTCTCTCATTTACATATATAAAGGGCTGAATATCATTCTGGGATCCATCAAGGTGAATTAATCTCCCTGAGGTGAGGCCACTGCCGGCTCTCTTTTGCTACCTTTGAACTCCATTTAGTGGTAAATACACTGCTCTTCACCGCGTGTCAAGCGTACAAGGTTCTTGCGCCGCTAGCTCGAGCTTTACTGCATTTTTATTACGGACACTCAGCGCTTTTTTGCAACAATCTGCAGTTTCCTCCCCTCGCCTAGCTCTCCCAGTGCTGAACTTCGCTGGAGTTTTGTGTGCGGGCGCGTTGGCAGGAAAAGAGTGACGGAAGTCGCCCCAGGACATTTTCTTCTTCTTTTTTTTCCTTCAACGTCTCTTTTCACGAGCTTAAATATTCCGCTTCCGGCGCTCCTTCCTTCCACGACGGCTGACCTTTTTAGGGATTCCTTTGATGAACTCTGCGAGCCACGTACGGCGAACAGCTGTGCAGATGCGGGACGGAGCGTAAAAAATCAATGGTTTTGATTTCAGTGTATCAGATCTGCGGTAATGATTCTAGGAAAAGGGCCTAATCTGATAAAACGATGAAGCTAACCTTCGGAAAATGGATTGCACTGGATTTCTATCAAATCTTCCCCTCGTTTATGCTCGACGAAAAGGTTCAATAACCCCTCTGTTTGTGTTTCCACAGTGGCTTGGCACGGAGGCGGTGATGTAGTCTGTTCTTTGACCCGTATATCATTACCGCAGACCTATGTTTGGATCCGCACCAGGCTTTGGATCAGCAAGGTTGTGGGTTTCGTGCTCGGAGGTTTCTGCGGAAAGCATTGCTCGCCGAGTGTAGAAGTTAACATACGAAGCGTTTCTCTGAGATTTAAGCACTAGTTTAGTTAACCGTTGTTTGACAGCGCAAGCAGCTCAAGCTATGCTAATACAGTCCCTGTGGACTCCTATATGGTGCATACACTGGCAGTCAAAAGTTTGGACGCACCTTACTGAACATCCATTCACCCATTATCTTTCACTATATCCCACTAGGTGAGATCACAGCGGAGCTGGATCCAATCCCAGCATCATCGGGGTTCTCCATGGACAGGTCGCCAGTCCATCACATGGCCAACACACACAAACTCACACCTACAGGTAATTTAGAGTGAGTGATTAACCTAACATGCATGTGTTTGGACTGTGGGAGGAAACCGGAGTACCCGGAGGAAACCCACTCAAGCACGGAGAGAACATACACACTCCACACAGAACCACCACCGTGCTAACCACTACACCACCGTACTAACCACTACACCACCGTACTAACCACTACACCACCGTACTAACCACTACACCACCGTACTAACCACTACACCACCGTACTAACCACTACACCACCGTACTAACCAATACACCACCGTACTAAACACTACACTACCGTAGTAACCACTACACCACCGTACTAACCACTACACCACCGTACTAAACACTACACTACCGTACTAACCACTACACCATCGTACTAACCAATACACCACCTTACTAACCACTACACCACCGTACTAACCACTACACCACCGTACTAACCACTACACCACCGTACTAACCACTACACTACCGTACTAACCACTACACCACCGTACTAAACACTACACTACCGTACTAACCACTACACCACCGTACTAACCACTACACCAGCGTACTAAACACTACACTACCGTACTAACCACTACACCATCGTACTAACCAATACACCACCTTACTAACCACTACACCACCGTACTAACCACTACACCACCGTACTAACCACTACACCACCGTACTAACCACTACACTACCGTACTAACCACTACACCACCGTACTAAACACTACACTACCGTACTAACCACTACACCACCGTACTAACCACTACACCAGCGTACTAAACACTACACTACCGTACTAACCACTACACCATCGTACTAACCAATACACCACCTTACTAACCACTACACCACCGTACTAACCACTACACCACCGTACTAACCACTACACCACTGTACTAACCACTACACTACCGTACTAACCACTACACCACCGTACTAACCACTACACCACCATACTAACCAATACACCACCTTACTAACCACTACACCACCATACTAACCACTACACCACCATACTAACCACTACACCACCATACTAACAACTACACCACCGTACTGACCACTACACCACCGTACTAACCACTACACCACCTTGCTAAACACTACACCACCGTGCTAACCACTACACCACCGTACTAACCACTACACCACCGTGTTAACAACTACACCACCATACTAACCACTACACCACCATAATAACCACTACACCACCATACTAACCACTACACCAACATACTAACCACTACACCACCATACTAACCACTACAACAACATACTAACCACTACACCACCATAATAACCACTACACCACCATACTAACCACTACACCAACATACTAACCACTACACCACCATACTAACCACTACAACAACATACTAACCACTACACCACCGTGCTAACCACTACACCACCGTACTAACCACTACACCACCATACTAACCACTACACCACCATACTAACCAATACACCAACATACTAACCACTACACCACCATACTAACCACTACACCACCATACTGACCACTACACCACCGTACTAACCACTAAACCACCATACCAACTACTACACCAACATACTAACCACTACACCACCGTACTAACCACTACACCACCATACTAACCACTACACCACCGTACTAACCACTACACCACCATACTAACCACTACACCACCATACTAACCACTACACCACCGTACTAACCACTACACCACCGTGTTAACCACTACACCAACATACTAACCACTACACCACCATACTAACCACTACACCACCATACTAACCACTACACCAACATACTAACCACTACACCACCGTACTAACCACTACACCACTGTACTAACCACTACACCACCATGCTAACCACTACACCACCGTACTAACCACTACACCACCATACTAACCACTACACCACTGTACTAACCACTACACCACCAAGCTAACCTCTACACCACTGTACTAACCACTACACCACCGTACTAACCACTACACCACCGTACTAACCACTACACCACTGTACTAACCACTACACCATCATGCCGCCATCTTAAATTCTATTATATAATATTATCCATCCATTATCTGTCACAGGGTGGCTGGAGCCAATCCCAACTTCATCGAGCGAAGGCGGGGTACACCACACCACCGTGCCGCCATATTTTATTGTATTATATTATATTATATTATATTATATTATATTATATTAATTGTGTTTACTTACTTTACCATTTTTTGGTGGAGTTGTTCAGAAAATTAGTGTCTGATGCCAACCAGGCTAGCTACTGTCCCTGCAGAGCACTGAGGCACTCAAAGAGCAGATTCACTCTGTCTATCAGGTCACAAGCCTGTTTTAGCGGCAGACTAATGGGTGCACGGGTCAACCAGTGCTTCACATAGTGCTGGGTCCTGCCCTGGAGTTTTAAAAACACATACGACCTTAGAAACAAATAGAAAAGCTGTGAAATTCTGCTAGTTTTATCCTGTTTTAACATAAAAAACTTCAGAGTTATTTAAAAATCATGTCTCTTAGCACTGACTGACACTAGAGTCCTCTGAGTTACCTGCACCCTGGATATCAATTTATACTGACCAACCCAGTTCTACTCAGAAGACTGGTGAAGGTAGTGTTACAGTTTACCTGTACACAGGTAGGTGAAGGTAGTATTACAGTTTACATGTACACAGGTAGGTAAAGGTAGTGTTACAGTTTACCTGTACACAGGTAGGTAAAGGTAGTGTTACAGTTTACCTGTACACAGGTAGGTGAAGGAAGTGTTACAGTTTACCTGTACACAGGTAAGTGAAGGTAGTGTTACAGTTTATCTGTACACAGGTAGGTAAAGGTAGTGTTACAGTTTATCTGTACACAGGTAGGTGAAGGTAGTGTTACAATTTACCTTTACACAGGTAGGTGAATGTAGTGTTACAGTTTACCTGTACACAGGTAGGAGAAGATAGTGTTACAGTTTTGTGTTGCAGAGATATCTACTGAAATTCGGATGCTAACCTGGTAGCACATAAAACCACTTTGTACTGATATTGAGTCACTATAGTGTTGAGTCTGTCATTAATACTAACATGTAAGGATGAAGAAGTAGCACTGCTGTCCCAACGGCATATTCTAACCTCTTATCAATCATGTTGAAGCTGTTGCTTCTGGTTATATCATTTAAGGACAGATAGCCAATGAAAAGAGGAGTAAAGCCAACAGGGGATGAAGCTCTTGAAGCGACCACCTGCTATAGGCAAGAAACCACGTTCAGCAGCAAACAAAATAAGTGATATAGAAATAGAAGCAGAACAGGAGTTAACATAGGCATTTACAACTAGGGATGCTCCTGGAGAGTAAGTAAACATGTTTGATGCTAGCATTGACTATAAGTTGGTGCTTTTTTTTTATAATAGGGGTGGTCACCACAACTATCTGGTGATATGCCGCCCTCTATGTGAATTCGATAGGTTGCATAATCTTACAAATTGTTTTGCACAGTAACAAAAACAGCCTAAGGGATAAAGAGAAGGCTGAAAACCGCCATGTAACAATGAATTATTACTGATTCATGATCATTAAACCACCCAGAGCTTCCTTAAAAGGGATAAGCCATGAAATACATCAGTGTAGAACAGTGTGTCCACTTTGGCAGCGACTGCAGCAGATTAGCCCAGCGTCCAGAGAAAGAACATTCAAACTGGAACAAATAATCATTTCTTTGTGTGTAGATGACACCATGAGGAAGGACCCCCACTTATTGCCATGTGTGCAAACATGCAGTGACACACACACACACACACGCACACACACACATCATGCTCGCATACAGGCCCTCTCAGAGTAAATAATCTGTTTCCTCGACTGGACAAAGGACACCATGAATCACTGCTTTGTTTCAGACTAGAGTCAATATGCTCGCCGACTGCGATACAATGAAACTGACCACCAACAAACCGAACTATCCACAAATCACTAGCCTGCAGATACCACAGCAAACACCCTAGACGCCTGTATCGGGCTTCGGACAATGAGGTCGTTTCAGAGCAGTTTGGCCGTTTCCCTCAGCTTTGCTCCATCATGACACAAATGAGTGGGTTGATAAATTGGAATGCGAACAATCTCCGAGCGTGTCTCTGATGCTTTCCTTAGAATCCAAATCCAGTCCCAAAAAACAATATTCTGAATTTGGAATTTGAACATCCACCACGTCTAAAACAAAGGATCTCAATTTTTAGTGATTTCAAACGAAATTTCCCTACATTAACGTAGACTGACAGTAAAGAAGAAGGTTTTGTTGCTTGGTTTTCTTAGAACAGTGACAATATACATATAATATATAATATATAGTATATATTATATCATTTGTATAAAAAAATGCAAGTCAAATTCCACATTTTGTTTAATTTCTAAGTGAAAATAATTTAACACATTCACAGAAAGCGCATGTATTGTGCTGTGCAAAAAAAAAAATAAAATAAAATAAAATAAAATTTATCTCACTAGTTGGGGTCATGGGGGGCCTAAAGCAAATTCCATTAAAGCAAATCCCAGCATCGGGCGAAGGTGGGATACATCATGGAGAGGCTGCCAGTCCATCACCTAAGGCCAATTTAGAATGAGAGACCAAAAACATAACTTGCTTTCAATGTAAGTTAATAGAACCTTTTTTTTTTTCAAGCTATTTTGGAGCATTTCTATTGGTCCATTCATCATTAAATTTTTATACAATGTAAATGACCATTGGTGTGTTCAAATGACGTGAAAAACTAAAAATCGACAAAAATGGAGACATGTGTTTTTCATTGGACATATATATATATATATATATATATATATATATATATGCTTAGTTTGACATGATGGAAACAAAAACATCAAATGTAAGGTGTCAGATATATATTTTATTATATTATTTTATTAATT
Source organism: Megaleporinus macrocephalus (assembly GCA_021613375.1). Classification (NCBI taxonomy): domain Eukaryota; kingdom Metazoa; phylum Chordata; class Actinopteri; order Characiformes; family Anostomidae; genus Megaleporinus; species Megaleporinus macrocephalus. Next base: position 40,896,734 of record CM038709.1, on the reverse strand, counting down.
TTTCAAAATCTGTTAAACTCAGTAAATAAACAATAACTCTGCACATTTCTTTCACTTATAAATAGGCATTTACAAGGGGCAACCAAATTTCTGCATACAATATTACATTAAGATGCTGTTAACCCTGTTAACCCTAACCTTAACCCTAACCCTAACCCTAACCCTAACCCTATTTAAACCAAAATGTTTCATTATTTAATGCCAAAATGTTATGTTTTAGCTTTTTATAAGTAATTTTGGACCATTTTGTTTCATTTGCTTTGAAATCTTCCTGGCAAAAAAATAAAAGCTAGTTTAGTTTTAAGGTTGTGGTAAGAAGAGCTTGATGTAGAGGAGAAAAAACTTCTTGGGTGCAAGAACCACAAATGACAATCACAATGACAGTCCGTAATAGATGGCAAGCCAATATTAGTACAGAATGCTGTCCAGCCAGTTTGATTAGGGGGAGCTGCCGGGGGGGAATTATGATGGTTATGACAGCGAGCCTCTCTTGTTTCATTTGCTGGAAGTTCCACTGAATGAGCAGCCAGTTTGTTTACCTGATGAGCAGAGGCTAACACGAAACCTCAGCTGGATGATCCACGAATGGACACTCGCTTCTTAAACGATGCTCGTCATGCGAGCAGTATTTAATAACTAGTGGTGGAAGTGGATATGTAATTATCCAAAAATCATATTTACCTCCAATTTAGTCGACGAGCCAAGAGATACTTAACGTCCAAAGTTTGCTTCTTTAGTCTGGGCTTAGGCTTTAGGCTTTGTGTAATGCATATTATTGCTGTCCCAAGAAAAATGAGTAACTTTACAGGAGAGTCTTTATTTTCAATGTAAGTTTATGTAAAGAGGTTTTACTCCAATTGATTTTGGAGCATATAAAGAGCAGCTGTCGTGTTCAAATGATATGGAAAACAAAAAAAACACAAAAATATTTTCCTTGGGAAAGCCATGAAATGATTGCTGTGCACCTCCAATCATTTCATTAACTTGCTTTTAAAGGTTAAGCACCACTTGCGGACACTCCTGGTGATTTCACATAAACATAAACATGACTTAAAATGAAATTCGCTGCTCAATTTGCTTAAAAAAAAAAAATTAATTGATGGAAAAACCTGAGCTCGCTATGGAAATTCCTGAACGGTACCACAACACTGGTGGACAACAGTGAACAGCGTCGTGGTACAACAGCATTATGACTGACTGGGACTGAGAATGTTCCAGAGCTGCTTCTTCAGATTCTGATGATATTTCTGCATTTTAATGTGAAATTTAGAAATAGACCATCATATCACTTAGTCCTGATACTTTTAGTTAAACCACACGTGAAGCAAAGGAAACGAAATGGTCCAAAATTACTTATAAAAAGCTAAAACATAACATATGCAGATTAATTTTTGGCATTAAATAATGAAACATTTTGGTTTAAATAGGGTTAGGGTTAGGGTTAGGTTAGGGTTGGGTTATGGTTAGGGTTAACAGCATCTTAATGTAATATTGTATGCAGAAATTTGGTTGCTCCTTGTAAATGCCTATTTATAAGTAAAAGTAATGTGCAGAGTTATTGTTTATTTACCGAATTTAACAGATTTTGAAAAATTAAATAATATATAATAACAGATTTAATAAAATATATATCTGACACCTTACATTTGATGTTTTTGTTTTCATCATGTCAAACTAAGCATGCATATATATATATATATATATATATATATATATATCGTTGTCCGATAAAAAAAACTGTGTCTCCATTTTTGTCGATTTTGAGTTTTTCACGTAATTTTAAACAGTGTCTAGCTAAATAACCAACATTATTCACAACAACAGCCTAGCAACCAGCTAAACTCAGATATAGAGGTACAGTTATTATATTAAATATGATTAAAGTGGAACTCGCTCTCATAAGACTTTATAAATCTTCATAACTCAACTATGTTAGCTTAGCATAACTTGATCTAGGGTTAGCAAGTGAAGCTAACATTAGCTAACATCAGGCTCAGTAACTGAGCTTACTCGGTTTACCTCCACGTACACGGAGGCTCTTGAACACCTCTCGCTGGTTTCCTTACACGCCCATATTGTTGAACAGAATCAGACTTAAGATCCAGTCGGCGTGTAAGCCTACGTCCCATAGCTGTGATAATCTTCAGACGTGAAATGATCTACAGATGATAGAGTGAGAGGGCGGTCCTTTCCAATGTGTCCATTTATAGTTGACAGGTTTAGTCCACTCTCTGGATATTTGGGGGTCTTTGGGCCGTTTGTGTGCTGGGGGTTCCACTGTACATCCAATTACTGCAGCCAAAAACAACAACAACACCTTTCTGTCATTGTGTATTACCATCAGTGCATCTTCTAGCATTGTTGTCCACCATCTACGTCATACGCATAACACCTACGCCAGTTTCCAAAGAGTAGGCGGGGCTATACAGTCTTTTAAGCCGTATTGCTTGACTTTCTGACTTTTAATAATCACAAGTTAGGATCTCAAACTCTTCTGTATTTATGTGTTTGCTTAGCCTTTAAAGTAAAGAAAATTTGGACCATCTCCTTGTAAGTTTTTGCAGTTTTTCATTGAAGATTGATAATATGGTAAGACAGCTCTGGCGTACCATATGATTTGAAGCATGTTCATCTTAAGTCTAACATGCAAATAAGCAGGAGAGGTGGATACATACACAGGTAGGCTTAATTTACGTCCATACTTGATACAAGAGGAGGAATGCACAACAACAAAACTGGAAAACAACAAACTATCAAAGCTTTAACGACGATACATGACAAAGGGAGCAAACACAGAAGTATAAAACGACAATGGAAACTAAGAGCACCTGGAACAGGGAGGTGATTGGCGTGGAGGGACAAGACAGAGACAGACAGGGAAGGAAACAAGGCAAGGTATGACCAATGGTGGCAAAGTTATGGTGCTAAATAGTGGTAAAATTAAAAGATTGCAGCCATCCATGTGTTTTAGGCCTATTTTAAGATATAAATAAAAAAAAGTATGATGGAAATTGTAAATACTGAGGTAATCTGAAGACATAAGGTGTTTGCCACTGATAAATTTCCTCAACTCTAACATTTGCCAGTGTGTTTTGTCTCTGCACTCTAAAAGCCCACTCGTGCTAGATTCTTGCCAGCGAAATTTAGCATTCATTTCAATGAAACATGCCACAACCAAGAGCTGTACCTGGCAGATGTCCAGCAAAACTTCACGCCAAGCTCAACTTTGGTGAACTTTGCCAGCTTGGTATCTGCAAGGTTCGCGAATTGGCCCGAGCATTACTGCACATGCCAGTCATGCCATCGCCGCCAAGGTCGCCACTTTTTCTCATCTCCATTATGCTTATTTTTGACTGTTATTTTTGAAGGTTGGCGAGTTGGCTTGATGGTGCCCCCAAAAATGGAGTATATTTTTCATGCACCAATACGGTCTATGCTTATTTTGCAAGGCAATGCAAATTGCACATTTCTAGCGTGACCACAGCCATAAATTCAAACAAAACAGTTGCTAAGAGTTTCTCAGAGGAACAGAGGAGCTCCCAATCACAGCAGCTTCTCTTGTTGATGGAAAGGCAGCATCTTTCAGACAACGTATCAGTTTATATCAAGCACTCGGATAGAAACATGGCTAATCTGCTGTAAACGCATTGATCTTAAAGGTTAAATATCATCTGACTACAGATAAATGCAGGTACAAGATTTCCAGGGAAGCCTATAAAAGCTCTGCTGGTCATCTTCAAGTGTTTTGGCCTGTAGATGAAACGGGCGAAGACGCCGTGGTGCATATCAGTCCGTCTTTAGAATGGATTGAATTTAGGCCTTATCAGAGGTGGCATTTTAAAAGAGGAGATAGAAAGAAGAAATAGATCTGAAGTGGCATTCTGGAGAGAGAGAGAGACAGAGAAGAGAGAAAATGGAGAAGAGAGAAAATGGAGAAAAATGGAAGAAAGAGAGACAAATGCGGGACAGACAGAGAGACAAATGGGGGACAGACAAAGGGAGAGAGAGAAATGAGTGGGGAAAAGAGAGAGAGAAAGGGGGATAAGATCTAATCTATGAGGAGTGATTTGAAACCTCAGGAAGAATTACACTGCTGAAGCTTAAGTGAGCAAAAAGTGGGATCAGATACAGGTTCCAGCTCACACACACTTGCACATACACACACACAACTGTGGGGGCGTTACGTAGATAGAAAAGGTTCTGGAGACTTGATCAAACTTTAACCAGAACTATGACTAGCCTACGTTTAACCCTAACCCCCTACCCTAAACCTAACTTTAAACTAACCTACCTGAACTATACCCTAAACCTAACTATAAACTAACCTACTTTAACTATACCCTAACACTAAGCCCCTACCCTAAACCTAACCATAAACTAACCTACCTCAACTATACCCTAACACTAACCCCTTACCCTAAACCTAACTATAAACTATCCTACCTGAACTATACCCTAACACTAAGCCCCTACCCTAAACCTAACTATAAACTAACCTACCTGAACTATGCCCTAACACTAAGCCCCTACTCTAAACCTAACTTTAAACTAACCTACCTTAACTATGCCCTAACACTAATCCCCTACCCTAAACCTAACTATAAACTAACCTCCCTGAACTATACCTTAAAACTAAGCCCCTACCCTAAACCTAACTATAAACTAACACTACACTAACTGTGCCCTAACCCTAACCACCAAGTCTAAACCTAACCATTAACTAACATTACCTTAACTACACCCTAACACTAAGCCCATACCCTAAACCTAACTATAAACTAACCTACCTTAACTATACCCTAACACTAAGCCCCTACCCTAAACCCAACTATAAACTAACCTAACTTAACTATACCCTAACACTAAGCCCATACCCTAAACCTAACTATAAACTAACCTACCTTAACTATACCCTAACACTAAGCCCCTACCCTAAACCCAACTATGAACTAACACTACCCTAACTGTACCCTAACCCTAACCACCAAGCTTAATCCTAACCATTAACTAACGCTACCTTAACTGTACCCTAACTCTAGCCACCAAGCCTAAACTTAACCTTAAGCCTAACCTTACCCTAATACTACCCTTAATCTTACCTTACTCTAACCTAACCCCAATCCAAAACTTAACCTAACTGTATACTAACCCTAAGCCTAAACTTAACATAACCTTACTGTACCCCAACCCTAACCCTAACCATACCTTGACCCTAACCCTAACCTTAACCTAACCTTACTCTGACCTAACACCAACCCTAACCTTAAAATGTAATGAATTACGTTGTGGGGACCAGTTTGTGTTTCCACAAGAAAAAATGGTCCCCACAACATGGACATATAAACCGGTTTTAGTGCCCACAAAGTGCTATAAACCTGAAACACACACACACACACACTAATATGTGCACACCCATGCACATAAACACACAGACACCCACGCAAGCATTTCTTCCCTGATGCCATTTCATACATCGGTTGTTATTGAGTGCTGACGCAGGGTTCATATTCATGCACACACAAAAGTTCACACACACACACAGCATTCTTTATATACCCCAGCACAAACAAATAACATCTTGAAAAAGGAACCCTGAGAAATCCTTATTTATTTTAATTGAATTGAACTTATTTGACCACTGACATGTTGGTGACATGTCGGTGACATGTCGGTTAGTGTGCGTTGTGCTGGTATCAGTGGATCAGACACAACAGTGCTGTTGCTGGAGTGTTTAAACACCTCAGTGTCACTGCTGGACTGAGAATAGTCCACCAACTAGCAACCTCCAGCCAACAGTGTCCTGTGGGCAGCATCCTGTGACCACTGATTAAGGACTAAAGTATGACCAACACAAACTGCGCCTCAACAGATGAGTTACTGTCTTTGATTTACATCTACAAGCTGGAGTGGACAGTGAGTGGACACAGTGTGGACACAAACTAATCATCTAACAGTGTCCTCTGGCAGTATCTTGTGACCACTGATGAAGGACTAGAGAACACAAACTGTGCAGCGATCGTCTAAGGTGGACCAGCAAGGTAGGAATGTCTAATAGAGTGAACAGTGAGTGGACACAGTGTTTAAAAACTTAAGTATCACTGCTATGTCTGGTCCACTCATACCAGCACAACACACACTAACACACCACTACATTTGAAACAAAGAAAGTGTTCTGCCAATAGAAGGACACTTCTAGTTTGTTCAGTAGTTCTGTATTGTGTAGCTCTCAGCTTTAGCACTGTGTGTGGGTGTTTTTATTTTCCCTGTGTAAATGTGTGTATGTATGTATGTGTGTGTGTGTGTGTGTCAAGTCAAGTCAAGTTGAAGATGCTGTGCCGGAGACTCATGATAATCATTACTTGCATTTATGCATATTCATGAGCCACATCTGCATTAGAGTGCAAGCACTGCCGTTGGCTGAGGTCAAGGCTTTTTAACGCACACACACACACATATACACACACACACACACACACACACACACACACACACACACGCACACAAACACACTTTCACACGTATTTGGTAAACATGCATGAGTCAAAATTCCAAAATTAGCCAGAACTATCAAACAGTCATTAAAATGTTTAAATCATTTTTTTGCACTGAAACTGGTTAACTAGTTTGCGGCTAGCTTATTACCATCATGCACTGACCTCAGTCCATGTCCTGGATGAGGAAAGCTGGGACCCAAGTTAAAAATTTAAATGACTAAAACATGATATGAGTATTCCAATAATAATGAATAATGTTTAAATACTTAAAAGTAAATCTAAATGATTGAACTTATCTACTTCCCACAACATAGTGGGTCTGTCTCAAAACCTACTGCGTTCCTACATAGGCAGCATTTTACATCATAGTATGCGCTCCCGACATGTAGACTGTCCCAATTCTTACATACCTTAAACATGCTTCTACTGAGGAACCTTATTTAGACCTGATTTTAAGGAAGCATCAAATGCTTCCTCAGCCGCTAAGACAACCCCATGATGTAGCGCAGGCTAATCTACGAGCAGTGAAGTGGTTTTAAATTGTGAGTTATTTTGATTCTCTCTGGAGTTTTAATGTGTTTCTGGTCATATAATCACACAAAACAGTTTTTTTATTATCAACTCTGTAACGAGTCCTTCACCATTTAGCAGTTTTTTACTCGAGCCATTAGCATTTATGCTAGCAGATTTTTAAGCCTCAGGCTATTGTTTTGGATGCCAGCCAGCAGCTTAGCAACCAGCTAAACCACCGGTGGTGTGCTGCAGTGGGGGGGAACAGGCCGTGACGCAGTCTCTCTCTAACTAGAGTCTCAGTAATCTGTTTTATGAGGAGAGATGAGGAGAGAACGCTGCTACTTAGACAGCTGCTACCTAGACAGCCTACTTACACACTCACTAGAGTTTAAGACACACCCAGTCTGATTGAAAAATGGGTTGTGTAGGTAAAGCTGTATTGGAGCTGGATTAGAGGAGGTCCAGTAATGTAGCCTGAGTGGGACTTGACAGGCCACTTTGTATGGGAAAAAGAGTCCGGATTTAAACATTACTGCATGGATGTTTACATTTACACTATGCAACAGTCACCACACGCCTTAACTAAAACAATGGCATAGAGACTAGAGTTTAGCTACAATGTGCTGCTCAAGAAGACAGAAGTCTTGCCTTGTGAGAGGTGCTTTCCTGATATTTAATTTCCCCTCTGAATTCTCACCTTGTGCAATTCCAGAGTTTGTAATGAACTTGAAGATTAAGGAATTTGATCCATTCGAACTTTGTTTAGCCTTGTCAAGTTAGAAAACAAAGGGAGGCACAGGTTTCTATGAAGCTGGAGTCAGCTTTCTATTTGAAAATGTCATGGTCGACCTTTCTCATTGAAAATACTAAACAGGAAAATAGAAAGCCAGCTTTAGCTTTGTTCATTTTGTGTTCTCCTGTTTTGTTGTTAAATATTGTTGATTTGAGCAGGATGATTATTACTGATAGAGGTCTGAGTTAATTAGAATAATAGATAATAATTTACTATAAAATTATTACTTAGCAGACTTTTAAAAACTACATAAATGGCAGATTTGTGCTGGGCTGAAATCACACAGCTCGCTCAAAATCACTTATATTACATGACTTTACCATGTAATTATAACCCCACTTGAATGGGGTTTAACAGGTAATACTAATCCCACTTTAGTCGGTTTTAACAAGTAATAATAATCCCACTTAAATAGAGTTTAACGGGTAATACTAATCACCCTTAAATAGAGTTTAACAGGTAATACTAACCCCCCTTAAATAGGTCTTTACAGGTAAAACTAATCCATTTCAAGTAAATTTTAGCATGTAATAACAATCCTGCTTGATTATTGCTTAACCTGTCATACTAATTATGCTTAAATAGGTCTTAAAAAGCAATACTAACCCCAGATGCATATGATTCAAAATGTAATACTAATCCCACTTGTGTTATCAGGTAACACTAATCCCAAATGCTTAGAGTTTAACAGGTAATACTAATCCCAAATGCATGAAGTTTAACAGGTAATACTAATCCCAGATGCATAAAGTTTACCAGGTAATGCTAATCCCGCATAAACAGGGTTTACCAGGTAATACTAATCCTGCATGAATAGGTTTTACCAGGTAATACTAATCCTGCATGAATAGGGTTTACCAGGTAATACTAATCCCACATAAACAGGGTTTACCAGGTAATACTAATCCCACATAAACAGGGTTTACCAGGTAATACTAATCCTGCATGAATAGGGTTTACCAGGTAATACTAATCCCACATAAACAGGGTTTACCAGGTAATACTAATCCCACATAAACAGGGTTTACCAGGTAATACTAATCCTGCATGAACAGGGTTTACCAGGTAATACTAATCCTGCATGAACAGGGTTTACCAGATTATACTAATCCCACATGAATAGGTTTTACCAGGTAATACTCATCCTGCATGAATAGGTTTTACCAGGTAATGCTAATCCTGCATAAATAGGTTTTACCAGGTAATGCTAATCCTGCATGTATAGGTTTTACCAGGTAATGCTAATCTTGCATGAATAGTAATCTATGTTGAACTATTCATTTAAAAAATTGTTCTAAAAATCCCACTCATTTATTCTTGTGCTTGTACGTTTGGGTATCTGGAGGCCTAACAACCCACACACTCCGAAATAAGACAACCCGGTCAGTTTTATGTGGGCTGGGATTTTAACGAGCTGCTCAGATTTGTTTCTCCTTTCTATGTTAAGTGGTTGCTCATTAGAAGGCTACCTGTCTAGCTTTTCTGTTCTACCTTAAATGGTGTAGAAGCTGCATTCTGGCGTCCCGGGCAATTGCTGTTACCTGCTGCACCATTTAAGGTCTGTGTTTCTTTGGCCATTTAGCACAAGCTAACACCCACAGCTGAAATAATACATTAACAGAGATGTAATTCTCCAGAGTGTCTTAGACGTTACTCACTGCAGGATCCATGAATGCTGTTAGTTGGTTTGTTGAATGTCTGTAAGTTAAGACATTCGAATAAGGTGGAATGGGAGGATGTATACTGGGGTCGGGATGTGCCATGAAGATTGGGGGGGGTGGCGGTGGTGAGCCGTGACTCATTATTATTTAAAGAAACAGGTATTCAAAGCTGTGCTGAACAGGGCTGTTTAGACAGGGTTAGATGGGAGCCGTGCTGTTTCATGCTTCTGGAATTTCAACCAAATATTGTGTTAACTTGTGGAAAAGGAGCATAACACATCACTTTTCAAACACATAGTCTACAAAACAAAGTATAAACTAATATAATTAGTAAAAATTTCTTATTTTCAACAGTAAATAGTACATATACTGTAGATTCATTCAATACAGTTAAGTTTTGTAGTTCTACAGTTGCAGGTTGTAGTCCATTTGTTTCTCTGCATACTCTTTTGGACCCCTTTCACACTGTACTTCAATGGTTAGGACCCCCGTAGGACAACCAAAGAGCATCTCTTGGGGTGATGGGTCATTCTCAACAGCACTGTCAATGTAAGTTGTGCTGGTATGAGCCACCACCGTATCAGAGTCACTACAGTGAAGAAAATGACCCCCTGCTCACATAATACCTGCTCTGTGGTGGTCCTGTGGAATGAAAGGGGGCAAACAAATTAGAGAATACAATCTGAAACTGTATGTATAAATATATAAACCCAGATCAGCCATAACATTAAAACCAGATCTAACATTAAAATCAGATCTATTTGATTTTGATCATCTCCACCAACCGTATAGGAGCACTTTGTATTTCTGTAGTTCATCATTGTAGCCCCTTTTACCCTGTTCTTTAGTGGTCAGGACCCCCACATGACCATCACAGAGCAGGTACTAATAGGAAGGCGGAGCATTCTCAGCACTGCAGTGAGTGTTAGTGTGTGGTGTGCTAGTATGAGTGGATCAGACACCTCAGTGTCACTGCTGGACTGAGAATAGTCCACCAACCAGTCAACATCCAGCCAACAGTGTCTTGTGGGCGGCATCCTGTGGCCACTGATGATGGAGAACTAGAGAACACAAACTGTTCAGCAACTGATGAGCCACCGTCTCTGACTTTACATCTACAAGGTGGACCAGCAAGTAGTAGGAGTGTCTAATAAAGTGGACAGTGAGTGGACACTGTTTTTAAAAGCCCCAGCAGCTCTGCTGTGACTGATCCACTCATACCAGCACAGCACACGCTAACACACCACCAGTGTCAGTGTCACTGCAGTGCTGAGGATGACCCACCACCCAAATACAAACATAATAAACATTCTATATTAACTAACATTCTATATACAATCTGCATAAAGGACACTTATGTTTAAATGTGGTGGTGTGTTAGTGTGTGTTGTGCTGGTATGAGTGGATCAGACACAGCAGTGCTGCTGGAGTTTTTAAACACTGTGTTCACTCACTGTCCACTTGATTAGACTCGCCTACCTTGCTGGTCCACCTGGTAGATGTAAAGCCAGAGTTTGTGTTCCTCTAGTTCTTCATCAGTGCTCACAGGACGCTGCCCACAGGACACTGTTGGTTGCTGGGCTGTTCTCAGCCCAGCAGTGACACTGAGGTGTTTAAACCCTCCAGCAGCAGCACTGCTGTGTCTGATCCACTCACACCAGCACAACACACACCACCATGTCAGTGTCATGGTGCTCCTTTATAGTACCTGCTCTGTGGGGATCCAGAACCCTGACCACTGAAGAACAGGGTAACAAAGCATACAGAGAAACAGATGGACTACAGTCTGTAAGTGTAGCTCCTATATGGTCAGTGGAGCTGATAAACTGGACAATGAGTGTATATACAAGGAGGAGGTTTTAATTGAATGGCTTGAGGTAAACTACATCACCCATACACTGTTAGCTACATTAGCCTCATGGCTCCAGTGCTGAGCTGAAAAAATGATCTACCAAACGTGTTTTGGGCTGATCGGCTACATTTGTGATGGAGGGGGGCTTGAGCTCTTACGAACTCAGACATATGCAGCGGGATACAGCAGCCACATACATCACAATAAACCTCAACTAGGATTCTGTTAAGCTGAAGTTTCCTGGATTTTTTTTCAACACGCTCCTTAATAAAAAGCAACTTTATCTCGAGCAGCACGCCATAATGTGACAAATTCATGTAAAGTGATATTAAGTGTGTACTCATCGCTAATTAGCTCTTCTTCTGGAAGAAAAGAAGGAAGCAGCTTGCGAGCGGCCCTCTTCCGCAGGAATAACACAATTAAGCGTCCCTCTACTTCCGCTAATTAATCAGAGGAACTGATAAAGAACCTCCGTCAAACTCCATCAAATTACATTCCATTATAATCTGGCATCAGCGACACTGCGAGCCAGACACTGTGGGGGCACTGGAGGGAGATAGTGGTGGAAGGCTAGCACGCTGGGTGAACAGCGTACACACAATTGTGTGTGTATGTTTAGGTCTTTATGGGATCTATAGCCCCTCAGGATGATGAAAATTTAGAGCTTTTGTAATGTTTTGAAAACTTTTTTTACACTTTATTTTTATATAAACCTACTTCAGGACTTCATAGAACATGGATAAAGACTGAATAACACATGAATAAGCACCGAATAACACTTAGATAAGAACTAGATTAGCTCTGAATAACACATGAATAAGAACTGAATAACACATGAATAAGAACTGAATAACACATGAATAAGAACTGAATAACACAGGGATGAGAAAGGAATAACACATGAATAAGAAGGGAGTAACACATGAATAAGAAATGAATAACACATGAATAAGCACTGAATAACACATGCATAAGAACTGAATAACACATGAATAAGAACTGAATAACACATGAATAAGCACGGAATAACACATAGATAAGAACTGAATAACACAGGGATAAAAAAGGAATAACACATGAATAAGAGCTGAATAACACAGGGATGAGAACCGAATAACACATGAATAAGAACTGAATAACACATGAATAAGAACTGAATAACACATGAATAAGCACGGAATAACACATGGATAAGAACTGAATAACACAGGGATGAAAAAGGAATGACACATAAATAAGAACTGAATAACACAGGGATGAGAACCGAATAACACATGAATAAGAACTGAATAACACATTAATAAGAACAGAATAACACACGAATAAGAAATGAATAACACATGAATAAGCACTGAATAACACATGAATAAGAACTGAATAACACAGGGATGAGAAAGGAATAACACATGAATAAGCACTGAATAACACATGCATAAGAACTGCATAACACATGCATAAGAATTGAATAACACAGGGATGAGAAAGGAATAACACATGAATAAGAACTGAGTAAAATATTAATAAGAACTGAATAACACATGAATAAGCACTGAATAATACATGGATAAGAACTGAATAACACAGGGATGAGAAAGGAATAACACATGAATAAGCACTGAATAACACATGCATAAGCACTGAATAACACATGCATAAGAACTGAATAACACATGGATGAGAAAGGAATAACACATGAATAAGAACTGAGTAAAATATTAATAAGAACTAAATAATGTATGAATAAGAACTGAATAACACATTAATAAAAAACGAATGACATGAATAAGCACTGAATAACACATGTATGAGACCTGAATAGCACATGAATAAGAACAGAATAACACATGAATAAGAACTGAATAGCACATGAATAAGCATTGAATAACACATTTAGAAAACAATATTTGAATCTTTTTTTGAAACTCAACTGTAAGTGTGCCCAGGACCAAAAACCATCTGATAGACCACTGCGATACCAAGTTTCAGCTGGAGTAATGTACAGAACACTGCCGCTGGAGCAGTGGAAACGTGTTCTGTAGAGTGATAAATAACACTTCACTATCTGGCAGACTGAAAGTCAAATCTGGGATTGTAGGATGACCGGCATGTAAAGTTTAACAGAGGAGGGATAATATTATATTATGATATATATGATATTATGTACAGTAGGCGTCCTCCCTGCTGCCTGTTTTGATGTCTTCTAACCGGGCTCTGCTGCTGAGCCTTGCCGCACTGCTATATCCTCTGCATGTGAATGTGTCTTGGGTAAAAGTGTGACATGTTTATGCTTAGGTTACGTTAAACCTGCCACATGCATTCCAGCTGCCGTATTAATGTCTGTCTCCTGAACTTTCACTTTGTGGCCATTCACCTATTTTCAAACTGAAGGAACGGTTCCCTGAGCGGGCTCATGTATAGAGCTTGTGGATTACCAAAACTCTGATACTCTGATTCCATCCTAGGCTGACGTTGGCTTCCTATTCACCAGCGTCTTGTTGGAATTCTCCTGCCGTGTTTGATTAATGGGACAGCCGCTACCTTTACATGCTCCAGTTCCGTGTTCGGACATGGTCAGCGATCACACTGGATGTGTACTGTGCTTGGGTCCGACCCCCTGAGCCCACCTCTTCGAGCACAATGGAGTGATCACACTAGGCCTCACACTGAACTGGACTTTGAGGGCACAGTGCGGCTTGCCTGGTGTGAGCACGGGCCTAATTAGGCTTTGAGGGCAAGGTCAGGATAGGGTCAAGCTTATGCTAAGGGTTGAAGGGCTCCAGAGCCACACATGTAGGTCCACACAAGTCCAGTAATAAACGTATGTATGTGTGTGTGTGAGTGTGTTGTGTGACTGGAGAGGAAGAGGAAGGATCATCCCATCTCTTATTATTGCAGCTGGACACTTTATCTTTTATACAGAGACTGAGTGTGTGTGTGTGTATGTGTGTGTGTGTGAGATATGTACTTTGGCTCTGAAGTCTTGGCTCTCTTTGTGGACTTCACACAGACAACCGCCCTCAACCTTCACCTCGCCACACATACACACACACACACACACACAAATGCACACCCCTCTGCGAGCGTGTGTGTGTGAGATCATGCTGTTCTCCAACGTTGAAAGAACAACAAACAAGGGGAAATGTTTTACTACACCTCTGCATCAGCGGGCCCAGTTCAAAAACAATACCGCGGCCCATCTGCTCCGTCAATGTGTGTCCATCCAACACGGCCAGATGAGTCATGAAAGGTCTCAACTTTTCTCGCCGCCCCATCCCTCCCTTCTTCTAACCCTGCCAAGAAAATGGATGACGCGCAGGTCAGAAGGAGCGCAAATCTTTCAACGGGCCCCCGAAACCGCTGGCCAACGCAATTCCAGCATCGGCATCAGTCACTGAGCGACAAGCGACCGCCACCCATCACTGCCTGCGTCCAAGCATTATGCAATCCGTTACACAGAACATGAATTAGAAGCCTGCACCTTAACGCTAATGCTTTAGCGCACGCTAACGCATGTCCTGCGTTCATAAATTAGCCCCAGAGTGGGCAAGATGCAAACACACGACACAGGATAAATCACACGCTTTTAAAGGACTGGCCCCCGACAGCTTGACGGATAACCTCCGGTCCTGTTCCTGCTCGTTCCGTGTTCAATAAATCATCGCGGCTGTAAGGAAAGCTCGTATCTATGGGATGGTGACTTTATAGAGAAAGGAAAACAACTTTCTTATCTTGAGGGGACGTGAATGTTGTGAGACTTTAAATGAAGCCGGTGCTTTCAGATAATGCAGAATGATCAGTGGTCAGTGCTAGTGACCATTAGCAGTGACCTCAGTTCCTGAAGGATAGGTAGCCTGTCTAGTAAATCACAATTCTGTTAATTAACAACTTTAAAGCAGCTTGTGAATCAAGATTTGTGAATTGTTTTGTGAATGGGTATATGAATCAGATTGGGAGTTGGTTTGTAAACTGGGACTGATTCAGTTTATATGTGGGTGATTCTTTCATTAGGGTAACTTTTACGTCCCTAGGTTATAAATTTGTGTTAAAATTACTTTAATACAAAACAAACATTTAGGCATTAAAAAGATTAATCATTGCATCACCAAAAATACATTAAAAAACACACCAAAATAATTATTATAATAATTGACTTTAATTTTTTATAATGATTTAAACATCAATATTTTGCTACTTTGGCCTTGTCCCCAACCCCGATTTTAAAACTTCTGTGCCCCAATAAAATACTAGTGATCAATTTATGAAAAGGATCACTATACGAGTTTTTAGAAACTAAATGTACTGTTTAGTTTTATATTTGTACCTATGCATAATGTATTATCGTCCCCAACATTATCGTCATTACTGCAACAGTGTGTGACTTCTGCAGGGAACTATTTAAAGGTAGCACTTGTTTATGTTAACCATGGAAACAAAGACTCACAAAGGAGCACATGTCAGCCATGAGTGAAGAGTGACATGTTAATGTGTGTAAATGGGAGTAACTGAATCGTGTATTGCTCCTGATCATAGAGTACATTTATTCAGAGTCATTACCGTTTACATCAGTACGGCAGTACTTTACAACTAAACATTACATTTACTCATTATTTATTTATTAAAATCTAAACATTACATTCACACATTATTTATTTATTCACAACAAAACATTACATTTACACATGATTTATTTATTTATAACTAAACATTACATTTACTCATTATTTATTTATTTACAACTAAACATTACATTTACACATTATTTATTTATTAAAATCTAAACATTACATTTACACATTATTTATTTATTTATAACTAAACATTACATTTATACATTATTTATTTATTTACAACTAAACATTACATTTACACATTATTTATTTATTTACAACTAAACATTACATTTACACAGTATTTATTTATTTATAACTCAACATTACATTTACACAGTATTTATTTATTTATAACTCAACATTACATTTACACATTATTTATTTATTTACAACTAAACATTACATTTACACATTATTTATTTATTTACAACTAAACATTACATTTACATATTATTTATTTATTTATAACTAAACATTACATTTACACATTATTTATTTATTTACAACAAAACATTACATTTACACAGTATTTATTAATTTATAACTAAACATTACATTTAAACATTATTTATTTATTTATGTGTATTTAAAGTGTATATTGTACTAGCTGTTGACTAATTTTAGCAAATCCATGGCCTAGCTGGCTTTTTTCTTAAAAAAATTGAAAATTGTTATTACCGCAACATGTCATTACCAACACATAACCTGTGTTAATAACATAATAACAGGTTTTCAATTTCATCATCAGTATCTTTTAAATTATTTAGTAATTAAATATAATTAGGTTTAACAGTGTGATTTTATAATGTAATTGAAGTAAAATGTATTATTTTATAAAACTAAGTTAAGATGGCAAAAAATGAAGAATCACTCGAATCTAGTCTTCTGAATTGGGACTCGTGAATTGATGTATATGATTGGTTTGTGAACCAAAAGATTTGAATTAGAATTATGGTTTGTGAATCAGGACTTGCAAATCAGTTTTTAAATGGGTTTGTCAGTTGGGTTAACTGGTTTGAAATCCAGATTTGTGAGTTAATTGGGTAACTGGTGTATGAATCAGTTTGAGGCGTGTGTATCAAGACTTCTAAATGTGTATTTATATTGTAATGTATGTATTTTGTGAATTGCTTCGGGCATTGGGTTCATAAATTGGTTTGTGAATCGAGGCATGTGAATTGGTTTGTGAACCCAATGTATAAATCAGGGCTAATGAATTATTTGGTAAATTTGTTTGGGGATCAATTTTCATGAATCAGTTTGTGGATTGAGAGATGTGAACTGGTTTATGGAATGTTTCTTGTGAATCACTTTATGAATCAGGATTTCGAATCTGTGTATGGGGCTTGTGACTCTTTAAGTTTGTGAATATTAAGGACTGCTTTACGAACTGGTCTGTGAATAGAAATATGTGAATCGGTTTATAGATAGGGACTCAAGATTTGCGAATCAAGCCTTCCAAATGTGTAACTTGTTGAATTACTTTGTGAATCAGTTTGTGAATCATTTAGTGAATTGGGAATCACTTGCGAACAACACAGACGTAACCGGTTTTGGCTCAAATGACCAATTTGAAAACTATTAACCACAAACAGAGTCACTTAATAAATTTAAATCGAATGTTCTGAGCGCTTAGGGAGACACTAACCCTTTGAATATCAAAATCTCAGGTTTATGATGCCCTAAAGTGGAGCTAAACTTCTAAATGAAGGAGGATTAAATATTATTAGCAGGCCTCGCATGCATTTCCACCAGGAGAAAGAGCCAAAACACCTCATTAAAAGTGTACCCGTGTGTCTGTGTGTGCATATGTAAGTGTGTGTGTGTGCATGTATAAGTGTGTATCAGCCATACCTGACTGGCTTGGTAATGTTTTCATTCATTAAACCAATTTTTACGAGTTCCTGCAAAACCACATCGGTACTTAGTGCACCGCTCTGCACCTGGCACGATCCGCGCCATGCTTCTCGGCCCATTCTTTCCCTCCATCCCTCCTTTTGTTTCGCTGCTTTCGACAGGCGCCATCCCTCCCTCTCTCCCGCCACGGGCTGGGAAATTGCGGGGAAAAAGGTTTGGCGTCTAATTTGGCTGCTTAATCATCTCATTTAATGCATTGTTAGGCACATTAAAGGACGGCCCTCTCACAATGGTTCCCGTTAATGCGGCGGACGGCAAGGTTTGAAGGGTTACCGCGAAATAACGGTATGACAGGTAGAATTAGTAGACGTCGTAGAGAATGACCTCCCTCTCTCTCTCTCTCTCTCTCTCTCTCTGCTCTCCATGCTTGGCAGCATGTTCCCTGTGTGTTCTCATTGTTGAGTCAGATTCGTTGTTGATGAAGCATCCCAATTCAAACCCCCTTTTTTCAAAGACCTCATCTATCATGTTTGTGATTGCTTATAATTGGCGAGACAGAAAGGGAGAGGCTTTCGGAGCGAATGCTCCCGTAATTGCGCACTCTCTCGCTCGCGCGCTCGCTCTCAGCTCTATCTGAATAGGACTATTCAGCGGGAACAGAAAACAGCTGTTGTGTTGATGCTTCTCGTTTGTTTTGGACTGTCACTCCCAGCGCAGCTAGCTAGCACGCTAGCTATTAGCATGGCAGCATAAAGGTGACACCTCTCCAGGGGTTGGGGGTGGGGGGGGGGGGGTGAACTGTTTCTAATGGACGCAGTTTTTAACTGGTTACATTAAATCAGAGCACATCACAATATTATACCCTATGTGTTTTATAGGTATTGGCTCCATACAGCACTATATATATATATATATATATATATATATATATATATATATATATATATATATATATATATATAGTGCTGTATGGAGCCAATTCATTTAATTATACTATATATATATAATTCATTTATTTTTAATTTCTCAAGCTGCTTCTGTCAATCCTTCTTTTATCATGGCAGCAGATATAAGAGCTACATTATCCTCCATGCGTCCTTCTTCTAATGAAAACAAATGAAAAGTATTGAGAGATACAACTTGTTTGTCAGCAGTTAGTCAACCTCCGTACCAAACAGCTCCACAATGTCCTATATCTGGTCCTGTGGATTAACCAGTAACAAACATTCAACTCTCATCATTGACGTTATGGCTGTTTACTATCTAAGCTAATATCAGTGTTCACCTAAAGACCAACTGTACACAGTACAATACTCACTCCTATATCAGGTCAGCTTTTCATTCAACAGTTTTCCAGTTTCCGCCTTAAATGGTGCAGCACACACTGTGGCACCTGAGACACATTTAAGGTGTGTTGTAACTTCTTTTCTTGCCCTCAAAATGAAGAAGGAGACCAGTTCAGAGCATTCGATTCTTGAGGGTCTAACCTCAAACCAGCAGATGCCTCCTATTTTAGTCCAACTGACAACAGGTCCAACTAGCCCTGACCCATATGGCCAGATCGTTATCTCTTGAGTTTGGAGAAGATTTTCTTTTGGGGTGGGGTTCCTGCCATAAACCAACAGGATCTGCTGATCCATAAAACTACATGACTCTCATCTGTATAAACAAATGGTATGTAAGAAATATTTACAACAGTTGGAACGGGAAAACCGGTGAATAAAAAGTTGAGGAGGTCGGTAGGAGTGAGTATTGTACTGTGAACAGTTGGTCTGTAGATGCTGTGACTGTGCAGTGGTGATAGATTCTCAGAGGTTTGGCACCAGTGGGCTTTAGATAGCGAACTTAGTTAACTTTACCACCAACCAGTGAAAGCCAAACTGGCTCTTTGCGCATATCCTTGATGTAGACTATGAGTTTGATAGTTTGCCTCTGAACACACATATTTGTGCATCAGGCTCAGATTGGCTTTACATAGGCTAGCTAACACTAACAAAAAACATTGATTTTCTTTATTTGTTTAAGGATTATAACCTACTTATTTAGCTGCAGCCATTTCCTTTTCTCTTTTTTATTACAAGGAAAAGAGTTAAAACTGAGTGTTGTTTTTTTTTGCAATCTATTCAAACAGCAAGGATAGAACACTGCGGCATTCAGCAGTAGAGGCTTGGACTTGGGCATGGATACGTTGAGTTTTAACAAGTGGATAGTGTATCACTTCTGGGTCTATGCTAGGCATTTCATGGGATTCTCAAAAGAAACTGTGTAAAACTCGCTAATGAATTTAAACAACCATGCAAGTATCGAGCTATTTTGACTGTTGCTGTCTTTTCTATTGTTTCATTTTGTTAGTGGACAGGATTAGCTGTGTACTGATCCAGTATCTATTGCTTCATATCACGATGCCCTCAACTTTGTGCTTCACTGTAAGTATGGTTCAGTTATTTGATTACTGCTCTCTGAGTATCTGTTGCTTCTGGCTGCTTTCAGATCTTACTTCAAGCTAGTTTCTTTCTACCTCCCTTATCATTGGCCTGTGAAAACTCTTGAATTGCACAACCTTTCCAAGAAACTCCATGTACTTTCCAATCTCTTATTATTAACCCGACTAAAGTGAGACATTTACTTCAGTTTTCTTCACCGAAGGGTAGCATTGCATCATTTCACTGAGGGCTTCAATAGAAACATGGAAACCCTTTCAGAAGCTTTGCAATCCAGGGCTGAACTGCTCTGTCTTTTAGGAATCTTTGGAAAATAAACCCAGGATCATAAATCTAACAATGTCCAAATCTAATCTGAACGTCTTCTGTGATTATTAATCATTTTCATTCATGTTGAAAAGAGTTGTGATTATTAGCATGACTGTTAGCCATCCATTAAGGCCTTGGGTTGAGGTGGTTAACCATTCAAAAGGCCATGTTCCAGGAATGGCAGCCAATCAGAGGCTGTGAGGATGTGTTCCTCAAATGTCAGCCAGTCAAGGACTGTGAGGATGTGTTCCTGACATGCTGTCCAGTCAAGGATATTTAGTTTTTGGTTTGTGTACCCAATGAAATTCAGAGGTTAACCAAATTAAGCGGTTATTTTACCTCTACATCACTGTTTGGATCTCTACATCTCCTTTATCCCCCACCCCCTACCTGGAGTTACCCCACTGAAACCCTAACAAACTCTAATGTTAATACCTCAGCCTTCAAGAGCTATGCAAATGTTTCCTTATTGACTTGGAAAAAAAGAGGCGGAAAGGCAGCGAGTCAGGAAATAATGTTTAGGAATTCCCAGCACTGCCTCTCATCCATTATTTCCTCTTCTCTAAATACAAAGAATAAGTGTATAAGCCAGGCATCTCCTGGCGTAGCCTCGTTTTGCATACTCCAGCCCTACTGGACCAGCCTTTTTGCATACCATGCCTGCTGGTTACCAATATCTTCATCGGTCGCACCTCAGGCTTAAGCGCATGCTGGTAATAGCCGGACCGAAGCTACTTAGCATTTGGCTTTCACGTTACATTTTATCAGTTCAGCAGGACGGTTTATTCAGGAAGCAGTAGCGGGAGCTTGCCCGACCAAAGTGGACGTAAAACATGCAGCCCTTGGGTCGTGTCAGATAGGCGAATGGGAAGAAACGATGCGATTCCTCTTTAATTTCAGGCCCTGGGAGTGACTAATATACTACTAAAAATAAGAACGAGTGGAGCTGCAGCACATTATGCTGCAAATGGTTGATGGTGGGTGGGAATGTAAGGGAGGAGAAGAAGGGTAATAGATCTGGCTACAGTACAAGGGCATTGTGTGTATGTGTGTGTGTGAGTGTGTGAATGTGTGTGTGTGCCTCAGTGCCTCTGTAATGGGATTTGGCTAGCAGAGCAAAGGGTTGGTCCATAGAGGTGAGAACACCTATTAAAATCACTTCACATTACCCTGTTCTGAGCGTGTGGATGTGTGTACTTAGAGCAAGCCATTATAACAGGGCCACTTAACAATCAGTCACAGGGGATGCAGTGAAACGCCAGGAGAGCTTTTCACCTGAATATATGTGTGTACGCTCAGTTATGTACAACGTTCAGTAATGGCTCATATATATATATATATATATATATATATATATATATATATATATATATATATATATATATATATATATATATATATATATATATGTGTGTGTGTGTGTGTGTGTGTGTGTGTGTTCGACAATACATATACAAAACATATGTCTCTTCAGAGTCACAACCTGTACATATATGCAGTAAATGTCTAACATCATTGCAAACTAAGTATATCAAGGTTTATCTCTTGTCTAAGTAGCTCACCAGAAGAAGCCAAGTAAAATATTAAAAATGTAATTTTTAATAAAAACGTACCAAGACACCCCTAAAATTTAAAACCCAACTCAGGCACTAAGCCCACAGACTCAAGACTCAGTTTGAACTGAAACTTTGAACAGAAAGCCGAAACTTGATTAGTGTTCAAACTGAGACTTGACACAGACTTGAACTTTAGAGAGTTAAGGCTCAACCTGACTGTGAAAACAGGAGATTCTGGGCTTAATTTGAATTTAAATCCCAGTGAATTAGACCCAATACTAAGACTTCAATACAATTGACTCAAGATTTGACTCTGACCTGAACCACAATGACTTGACCTGAAATCTAGAACAAGCCAAACTGGAGACTAAAGGCTCAACTCAGGTCAGACTCAAGACTTGACTTAAGCTTGAAATCCCAGAGAGTTACTAGACTAGAAGTCTAACCCCAGTGACCTGAAACTTCACTTAGACTCAAATCCCAGCGACTCAACACTCAACTTGAACTTGCACCCAAGAATCTCGAGACTTAGACTTGAGTATGGAGACTCTATTCATACTCAAACCCCAAGTGACTCGAGACTCAACCTCAGTAAAGTCCCTTTACTGCACTTAAAGTCGAAATTCAGAGACTCAAGACTTATAGTTCAACTTGACTTAAGACTTGACATGAACCAAACCCCTGAGACTTGAGACTCAACTTAAATCTGAATCCCAAAAATTCTAGATTTGACCTATTATGGCTTAACCCACAATAGCCTTCCGACTTGAAACCCCATTTGCACTAATATCTAAGAGATTTGAGCCTTACCTTGGATTCAACCTCTAGAAACTTGAGGCGTGACTAGCATTCAACACTAAGACTTGAGACTCAATACTCCCACCTCAGCAACTCCAGACTCGAGTCTGTCTCAAACCCTAGATGCTCGAGACCAGACTTGGACTTGAAAGCATAGTAGCTCACGACTTGAACCGTAGACACTAGGCTCGCGTGAAGTGACTTTTACAACATCTCAGCCTCAGGAATATTTTTTATTTTAGTGTTTATGGACGTGTTTGTGTGCCTCCATACACATCAAAAGCAGATGAATCATGCCATATGCAGTTGGCATGGTAACATCAACTTGAGTGACAGTTCTAAAGGATTGGGGTGTGTCCGGGCGTGACAGCTTGATGGCAGGTATTACACACTGACTGACATTCTTCCCACGAGTTATGAAAATATGAGAGAGAGAAAGAGAAAGAGAGTGGGAGAGAGACTTAGAGACAGAAATGTGTGTGTGTGTGTGGGGGGGGGTTGACCTTGCATTGCATGAGGAGGCAAAGTATGATTTGGAAAGCCATGTGGTTTAATTGCCCTCAGTGGCCAATAACATTACCAACTGAGATTTAATGATACCAAACTGTGTCCTCTGCATATCGGCCCATTAATGTACAAGGACACACACACGTGCACACACACACCCACACACCCACACACACACACACACACACACACACACACACACACACACACCCCAAATATTAAAGGGCCCTTAACCAACATGTATAATATTACTTCAGACTTTATTTCTCACCACATCTGTCTGAGTGTATGTAAAATGCTTTTAGTGTTACTGTGCAGGTAAATGACCTCTGCTCTGATTGGCTGACTCAGTCCAGGCTAAAGCACTTCTTTCACTTCAACGCAAATGGGTGGGGCTAAACTTCTGTATGCTAAGTGCATGGGACACAACTCACTTACTGTGGGATAAAAAAGTCACACAACTTTCTTTTGTTTAGCTAAACAGGTTCAAGGAGAACATGGAGTTGTTGGTCATCTTGTATTCCTGTAGCAGCAGCATCTGTGAACTCTGATCGATTCTCTCTCTCGATTTACTCTAATGCTGACCATACACTAGAAGACCTTTAAAACACTATAAAAAGACGGTTTAATAGTTTAAAGTCTGACACCCTCTCACATGTAAAGACTAATCACAGACTTTGATTTTGCGAAGACTGGGGGTCTTTCAGAGTCACTAGATCATGACACTGTTCATGAGACTATTTGCATGAGCTAAGACTTCAGACTTATGATAATATTAAATCGAAATGCTCAGACAAGAAAAAGACTAACTTAAAACGGCAGTCTTGACCACCTTACACTAAACGATTGAGATGACTCGAGCGCGACTCAACTCCAGCAAGACTTTCCTGATTATGTTCCGACACTGGAAAGTTGTCTGCGACTGTAAAATCGCCTAAAATTCGTTTGGTGTGAGCTCAGCATTACATTTTCTAGTGATTTATGTATATATATAAGTCCGATTGTTCAAATCTATGCTATTTTATTTAACTCTCTTTCCTGTGGTGTTTAAACCTCCGACCACTAGATAGCAGTGCTGTAATCCATGCACATAATCCAATCCAGGCACAATGCTTATGTTAGCATTAGCAAACCTATACATATACTATGTTTTTCATGCTTTTCCAGTGATCTGTGTATATATACGTCTGATTGTTCAAATCTATGCTATTTTATTTAGCTCTATGGTGTCTGTAAAACAATATAGCACCATTTAAAGTATGGGATCATTTCATAGTGAGAGCTAGCCAGGCTAAAGTACAGCCTCCACATGACAGGGTTAAATTTAAGACACAGATAACTAGTTGGAAGCTCGTATGCACAGATTAATTCAAATGCATTCATGAGTGGTATGTAAATATAATATATTTTAATGATTTTACTGTGCTGATCTTTGCAGTTTGCCAATTTTTGACTGGTTTCTTTGTGAATATATTAATTTTAATCAAGAAATGCATTAAGATTTGCATCAATGTACTAGATTTTTTAAAATAGTTACAACTAGTCCTTTTGACTGTTAAAGCCCCACCCAAGAGCTAAGTTTTACATTTGTCTTTAGTCCGTTTTCAGCTGATCATCCATAAACAACACCAGTAGTTTAACTTAAGGGTAATGATGAAAGTAGAAATCTGCCTCATCACCAGGATGGGTGTACATCTGATGCTGTATTGATTCTCAAAAACAAAGTGTTGGTTTTTAATTAGTGGTAGTTCATTTAGTGTGGTGTTTAAACCTCCGAGCACTAGATAGCAGTGCTGTAACCCATTCACATAATCCAAACCAGGCACAATGCTTATGTTAGCATTAGCAAACCTATTCATATACTATGTTTTTCATGCTTTTACAGTAATTTGTGTATATATTTATGTCTGATTGTTCAAATCTATGCTATTTTATTTAGCTCTATGGTGTCTGTAAAACAATATAACACGATTTTAAAGTTTGGGATCATCTTATAGTGAGAGCTAGCCAGGCTAAAGTACAGCCTCCACATGACAGGGTTAAATTTAAGACACAGATAACTAGTTGGAAGCTCGTATGCACAGATTAATTCAAATGCTTTCATGAGTGGTATGTAAATATAATATATTTTAATGATTTTACTGTGCTGATCTTTGCAGTTTGCCAATTTTTGACTGGTTTCTTTGTGAATATATTAATTTTAATCAAGAAATGCATTAAGATTTGCATCAATGTACTAGATTTTTTAAAATAGTTACAACTAGTCCTTTTGACTGTTAAAGCCCCACCCAAGAGCTAAGTTTTACATTTGTCTTTAGTCCGTTTTCAGCTGATCATCCATAAACAACACCAGTAGTTTAACTTAAGGGTAATGATGAAAGTAGAAATCTGCCTCATCACCAGGATGGGTGTACATCTGATGCTGTATTGATTCTCAAAAACAAAGTGTTGGTTTTTAATTAGTAGTAGTTCATTTAGTGTGGTGTTTAAACCTCCGAGCACTAGATAGCAGTGCTGTAACCCATTCACATAATCCAAACCAGGCACAATGCTTATGTTAGCATTAGCAAACCTATTCATATACTATGTTTTTCATGCTTTTACAGTAATTTGTGTATATATTTATGTCTGATTGTTCAAATCTATGCTATTTTATTTAGCTCTATGGTGTCTGTAAAACAATATAACACGATTTTAAAGTTTGGGATCATCTTATAGTGAGAGCTAGCCAGGCTAAAGTACAGCCTCCACATGACAGGGTTAAATTTAAGACACAGATAACTAGTTGGAAGCTCGTATGCACAGATTAATTCAAATGCTTTCATGAGTGGTATGTAAATACAATATATTTTAATGATTTACTGTGCTGATCTTTGCAGTTTGCCATTTTTGACTGGTTTCTTTGTCAATATATTCATTTTAATCAAGATGTAAATCAACCATTGGTTCAAAGATCATCAAATTATGGCAAATGCTTTGAGATTTACATCAATGTACTAGATTTCTTTCATAGTTACAACTAGTGCTTTTGACTGTTAATCCCCCCAAGAGCTAAGTTTTACATTTGCATTTAGTCCACTTTCAGCTGATCATCCATAAACTACATTAGAAATCTGTCTCTTTACCAGGAAGGGTGTAAGAAAGTATGGAATACATCAAATTTTGCAATATTATATTATGTGATACTGTATTGATTCTTAAAATACACAGTGTTGGTTTTTAATTAGTAGTAGTACATTTTGTGTGGTGTTTAAACCTCCGACCACTAGATAGCAGTGCTTTAATCCATTCACAGCTCTGAGACGTAAGGGCACATTACTTATGTTAGTATTAGCAAACCTATACATATGATATGCTTTTCATATTTTGATATTTTTCCTAAAATTAGATTTAAAAAATTGTGTTATATCAATATATGATGATATATTGAATCGTAAGCTTTGTATCATTATATATATATATATATATATATATATATATATATATATATATATATATATATATATATATATATATATATATATATTGTATCGCCAAGTTCTTGCCATAACACAGCACTAATACTAATACTAATACAGCACAGCACAGTACTAATCTCCTGCACCAGAGTTTAAAACAACTGTTAAAGTCTAATTTCATGCATGTTGTGTAATGTGATGAGGGTAGCCTCACCAAAGTGTACATTAGGCAGTGTTGTGTGTTTCATCTTCTAGCAGTAATCCATGGTAATCCTAGGAGAGGTGAACACACCTGTAGCTGAATGCATTACCAGTAATAAAGTTATCTGACATACTGAGTCAGTGTTTATGGAGATACAAAACTGTATGTATGTTAGATACCCAAGCTAATATGGTATAGCCTAGACTTAAGGGTGGAGCTTAGGATCTTTAAGCACTTAGAGAGTGTGCAAGCGGGTGCCACCATGCTGCTGCCAGATCTTGGCTGGCAGTGACTGCTGGATGGTAAACTCTGAGTGTTACCTGGAGGAATCTGAGTGGTCTTTTATAACAAATGAATATCTTAGTTTGAAGAAGATCCAGAAATCAGAATTTTAGTTTAAAGAAGGTCCACATTTCTCCTGGGTGCCCCAGACTTTGTTTGCATTTATTTAATTCCTGGGTTGCCAGAAGGAAAAGCTTGGAAAAGTGTTAAATAAACACACTGACATATGTAAAAGCACTACGTACTGTACTAATACTATTTGAATGTGTTTTGCTAAGCAAGTAAAAACCTTTCAGATATAGCTTTTGCACAATACTGTAAAAATCTGTTGGTTTTAGTGACATCACAACAATAAACTCCAATGGGCTTTGGCAGCGTGTTTTAAATATATGGGCCATATTGAGTGGCGAGAGAACGGTAAGTTTTGGAACATAAAATAGTTCACTTCAGCATGAGTTATACACCTTCATACTCTCTCTCTCTCTTATACACACTGTTTCCTCATTAGGGCCCATTACGTTACCGCTGTCATAACGCTTTACTCAGCAGTGACCTTGAGAGAGGCCGTTCCGAAATGAGGTAATATTAGCACCAATAAAGAAACAGCACGATTACACTTATAAAGCGCCTTCCAAAACACATTAATCCAGAAGGACGCCGTTAAAAGAATAGGCCCGGTTTTACAGAGTGAGCTTTGTCTAGCAGGCGCTGGTGGCAGCCTTTCTTTCTTACTTGCTTTCTTTACAGTGTCATTCAGAAAAGATGGCGGGCCAAAAATATACATTCCACTTCACCTTGGCAAGGCCACAGGGAGGGGGTGGTGGTGGAGTCTGTTGGCCTCAAGCTGGCCTTATACTGCCTTTGCTTTGATCGCGTATGTTTTAGTTTGTATGCAGGTTCTTAGAAGTTCTTATAGGTTGATCAGAGGCTGCAAAAACAGCCATGGTTGCATATGTGCATATGGGCTACAGCAGGCTAATCAATCTCACTGCTGTTGATGGGCAGCTAGGTGTTGTTACAGTGTGCAGCAGAGTGACCGGACTGGAAAACAAATGTAGAAAATGATTGAATTGTTGTACAATGGCTGTCAGGAAGCAAATGGATCACTGGCAACCCAGTGCTCAACCCAGTGCGTGGCATTGTTTCTCTGCTAGAGATACTGTGTGGTTTCAGCACCTACCTGTCCGTGGTCACTAGGCCGTCGCTTTGAAGGGTCTCTCCATAGGTCCAACCAGACTTGGCTTCTCCACAGCGGAGTCCCGTCACACTCCCTGGTATCCAAGAGGATCTACAGTCCCTCTGACCTGCCCGACACTCACCTCCATCCGGCTGAGCCTTCCCACAGGCGTCCCCGTGGAGCAAGGTTGGTGAACCCACAGACTTCCAGACTCGTTCCTCATAGCGAGTTCGTTCCCCGGCTCTGGCCGGTCCGATTAATGACTGTTCTTAGTTAGCGTTATCACTGGAATATCACCCTCGGTGAGGGTGCTCCCTCGGCCACCAGAGGAGCTCTGCAACCACGGCGAGGAGTTATTATTCACTGTTCGAACTGTCCACACAGGGCTGGTTCCTCTCTCTCCTATCTGCAGGACGCGAGGTACCGCTCTGGTTCCCCGTGCACAGCCTGGAGACCCAGTGGTGATCCAGCGAGGTATCAGGTCTACATCCACGGTCCACTATTTCAACCGGCCTGCACCCAGGACTGCATCTTTGCCTGCTCCAAGCCACTGCTCTTATAACTCCTGGATTAGCAAGCCTCTGGACTGTTTTGATTATTATTTCTGACTGCTCTGAGTGAATACACCTTGCAAATGGATTGTATAACACCTCTTGAGTCTGAATCCTTCCACCTGCCCTGAAAAAATGAACTATGAAGGTTATTAATATGCAAAACTGCACAAACATCAGTATCTCCATCAGGTTTTTTTTGGCATGCAGTCACATTTTGAAAGTCTCAATCTA
Organism: Megaleporinus macrocephalus; assembly: GCA_021613375.1. Lineage (NCBI taxonomy): Eukaryota > Metazoa > Chordata > Actinopteri > Characiformes > Anostomidae > Megaleporinus > Megaleporinus macrocephalus. Next base: position 40,867,439 of record CM038709.1, on the reverse strand, counting down.
TTTTGAAGTGTAAATATCAGATCCCAAGTCCTGGAGCTGATTTTGTCTGCAAACTAAACTGTTACTTTGGAGTGGTTTTATTAAGTGGTCTTGCTGTAATAAGCAGTCTACTCCTTATGACACTTTTTACATGCTACAAATCAAACAGAGATCTATTTTGGCTTTCCTACGCTGGTGGGACACTTCAAACGACAAGAGAACGAAGAAGTGAAAACTAACTACAGTCAAAAACGCTGCCATAAGTGTATTTAAATAGAACTCGGAGGTCTTAGAATGAATGATGTTGTGGTTAGGGCCAATCACAGTCAGGGAGAGGTCTCAGAACAAGCAATGTTGTGATTAGGAGCCATCACAGTTAAAGGGAGGTCTTAGAACAAGAAATGTGATGGTTAGGACCCATCACAGTTAGAGGGAGGTCTCAAAATAAGCAGTGTGGTAATTAGAACAAATCACATTTAGGGGGAGGTCTTAAAAAGAATGATGTTGTGATTAGGACCAACCACAGTCAGGAGGAGGTCCCAGAATGAATGACATGCTGATTAGGACCAATCACAGTCAGAGGGAGATCTTAGAACAAGTCATGTAATGGTTAGGACCAATCACAGTTGGACGGAGGTCTCAAAATAAGCAGTGTGGCAATTAGGACCAATCACAGTGAGTGAGAAGTCTCAGAATTAATGATGTTGTGATTAGGACAAATGACAGTCAGGAGGAGGTCCCAGACCAAATGACATGGTGATTAGGACCAATCACAGTCAGAGGGAGATCTTAGAACAAGTCATGTAATGGTTAGGACCAATCACAGTTGGACGGAGGTCTCAAAATAAGGAGTGTGGCAATTAGGACCAATCACAGTGTGGGGGAAGTCTCAGAATTACTGATGCTGTGATTACGACAAATGACAGTCAGGAGGAGGTCCCAGAACGAATGCCATGGTGATTAGGACCAATCACAGTCTCAGAACAAGCAGTGTGGTGATTCAGACCAATCACAGTCAGAGGGTGGTCTCAGAACAAGAAATGTGGTGATTAGGACCAATCACAGTTAGGCAGAGGAATGAATGATGTTGTGATTAGGGCCAATTAAGGCCACCAATGCCAGGAGAATGAATGATGAGGTGATTAGAACAATCACAGTCAGGGGACAGTGTTAGAATTAATTGTTTGGTAATTATAACCAATCACAGTCAGGAGGAGGTCTCAGAACAAATGGTGTTGCGATTAGGACCAATCACACTCAGGGTGAGGTCCCAGAATGAATAACATTTTGATTAAGACCAATCACAGTCAGAGGGAGGTTTCAGAATAAACAATGTTGTGATTAGGACCAATCACAATCAAGGGTGGTCTCAGAATTAATGAATGATGCAATGATGCAATGATTAGGACCAATCACAGTCAGGGGGATGTCTCAGAATGAACGACATGGTGATAAGAACCAACCACAGTCAAGGAGACATCACGGAACGAATGACATGGTGATAAGAACCAACCACTGTCAATGGGACATCACAAAACCAATGACATGGTAATAAGGACCAACCACAGTCAAGGAGACATCATGGAACAAATGGCATGGTGATAAGAACCAACCACAGTCAAGGGGACATCACAGAACAAATGATCTGGTGATAAGAACCAACCACAGTCAAGGGGACATCACGGAACAAATGGCATGGTGATAAGAACCAACCACAGTCAAGGGGACATCACAGAACAAATGATCTGGTGATAAGAACCAACCACAGTCAAGGGGACATCACAGAACAAATGACCTGGTGATTGGGACCAACCACAGTCAAGGAGACATCACAGACTGAATGACATGGTGATTGGGACCAGGCACAGTCAAGGGGAGGTCTTAGAATAAGCGACATGGCGATGAGGACTAACCACAGTCAAGGAGACCGCATAGAATGAACAACATGGTGATAAGGACTAACCACAGTCAAGAGGAGGTCTTAGAATGAACGACATCACAGAGCGAATGACATGGTGACTGAACGGTGTGGTGATTAGAACCAATTACAGTCCAGGGTGGTCTCAGCATTAATGAATACTACAACGACCATTCACAGTCAGTGGGAGGATTCAGAATGAACGAATGATGCAACGCTTAGGACCAACCACTATCAGGGGGATGTCTCAGAATGCATGACATTGTGATTAGGACCACCAGTCACAAGGCAGTAGCCAATTAGGAGTCAATTAATAAAGGATGCTGTGGGATTGGAACCAATCGCAGTTGGGAGGAAGTCTCAGACTGAATGATGTTGGGATGCATACCTATAATACCATCTCAATCGCAGTTATAATATACGAGACCCCCATGTTCAGACATTTTCACATGGGTGGTTGATTTGCTGTATTTTTATAGAGTGATACTACTGCAGTCTCCATGTGTCTGATGACACCACTTCGGGCTCTAATAGCTTCAAAGGTCGCACGACCCGACCTGAAAAAAAGAAATCTGGGGGAATAACTTGAAATTGAAAAGATGAAATACAAGAGAAACTGAAGCCCAGGGGCCCTTAAACTGAATGTAAAGCCAACATACACATGATTTGATTACAACAGAGCTGGATGCTAACCTCTCTCGCTCTCTCTCTCACTCAGTCTGTCCTTGACCATTATTCCCCTGTAGCTGGCTGGAGGCCATCTCTCTCTCTCTCTCCCTCTCTCTCTCTCTCCCAGTAAGAACAGGCTCTCGGCCCACTGGCATCCCCAGAAGGACAAAGCCATTCGCTCAGCACAGGAGTGGCACGCGGGCGACCCTGTGCGCGCCGAAGCGAGGCGCGCGTGCGTGCGCCCGCGTGAGTGATGGATAAAGACGTCATGGCAACAGGGGACGAGATATCAATATACAGGCCCGTGGTAAAAATCTGGGCCTCAATTTCATTCGCGCAACCGAGGAAGAGAGGTAATAAGACAAAGTCAGAGAGGCACTCGGAGGATGACAACACACGCGTACCCACTCCCAGTCACCCCAGTGATAGATGAGAAGCTCAGCTGAGGTTTGGAGAAGGAGAAAAAGGCAATTAACGCCATTTTTTGGGGTGGGGGGTGGGGGGTTGGGGGGGGGAGCCAAAAAAAGAGAAAGATCAGAGGCAGTTGCCGGGGCGAGAAAGAATCTGCAGTATTTCTTCCTTTTACATAAACAAATGATTTTGTCCTCCAACCGAAGGCGAGAAAAATAGATGATTTGAAACGAAAACAGTGGGACGATTATTCAGGAAAACAGCCCGGTACAGTGTGCCCCCCCCCTCCCCCGCCAGAGTAAAGAATTGACTTTATAATACATTTTTTTTTCTGCGTGTGAGGTTCATTTATTTGTGTTGGCTCATGTACTAAAAACGGTCAGTAATGCTTTACTTTAACAGCAAATTTATTCATTACATTAACTATACACATATACACCGCTGGGCAATAGTTTTAGGCACCTAAGCTGGTTGTTTAAAAGCCTTTATCTTATCAATAAGTGTATTTACACCAGTAAGAACACCAGATCTGATTAGAACAGATGTAAATAATCATACATACAATACAAAGTAACATGAATATCTTATTGTGAAAGAAGTAGATCATATCTTGAGCTCCAGTGTAGTTCCAGATTTCTCCTGGATGCCCCAGACATTGTATGAATGTATTCAGTTCCTTCAGCAGCAATCTTGATTTAGCTTAATGAAGTACTGAGCAGTCAAAGCAGGTATTAGATGAGAACTGTAAATAATAATGGGTTGTTTCCACAAGGAGTAGCTTGCAAAGGGTTAAATAAACACACTGACGAATGTAAAATCTTTGGTAGAACAACTTAGGAGAACCATGTTCTCCTGAGACTCACAGACAGATGTTCCGACATTTTTCAATTTGCTGGTATAGTTTAAAATCGAATGTTCCATAAAGCCATCCAGGCCGAGATGCTGCAAAGCATCCCCAAACCTGATACTACCACCACCATGTTTCATAGATTTAGTTTCTTTTCTTCCTAGCATACTCCATAAGGGCAGCGATGCTGGTTTTGGAGGGCAGTGAGTTTCTCCTTGCTACTCTGCCATGTACACCATAGTTGTTCAACATTGTCCTGAAGGTAGACAGGTGCAGTAGCCAATGTGAGAAAGAGCCTTTGGTTGCTTAGAAATTATCCTGGTTTCCTTGTTGACCTTGGAGACTATTACACACCTTGCTTTTGGAGTGATCTTTGTTGGTCCACCACCCTTGAGAACGGTAATGATGGCCTTGAATTTCTTCATCTTTATACACAATCTGTCTATCTGTGGATGGTGGAGTCCAAGCTCTTCAGAGAGCTCCTCAGAAAGCTAATTTATTTTGTGTCATGCCACACTTCTACAAACATGTGCTATAAAGATCTGACTTTGAGAAGATCCCCGTTCTTTAAATACAACAGGGCAGCTACTTACCCCTGATATCCTGAAGTTTGCAGATGATTTGACAGTCATTGGTCTCATCCAGGACAGTGACGAGTCTGCCTACAGACAGGTTGTGGAGCATGTGGTCCTATGGAGCAACCACAACAACCTGGAGCTGAACACAGCCAAGACAGTGGAGATGAGAGTGGACTTCTGGAGAAGCCCTCCAACCCTTCCAGCACTCACCATCCTCAACAGTACTGTAACGACTGTGGACTCCTACAAGTTCCTGGGTACAATAATCTCCAGGGACTTGAAATGGGACTGCAACATCAGCGCCATCATCAAGAGAGCTCAGCAGAGGCTGTACTTCCTGCGTCAGCTAAGGAAGTTCAACCTGCCCAAGGAGCTGATGGTGCAGTTCTACACCGCCACCATAGAATCTCTCCTCACCGCATCCATCACAGTGTGGGGCAGCTCAGCCACCAAACACGACACCCACAGACTGCAGTGAATCATCAGGTCTGCAGAGAGAACCATCGGTGTGAAGTTACCCTCCCTACCGGACCTGCACATGGCCAGAACCAGGAAGCGGGCAGAGAACATCGTCCGTAATCCGTCACACCCTGGACATCACCTATTCCAGTATCTTCCCTCAGGTCGGCGTTTCAGTCAGTTGAGGATCAAGACCTCCAGACTTCAGAGAAGCTTCTTCCCACATGCCATCACACTCATGAACAGCTGAACATCACAACGCTACATTCTGGATACAGTCTACTACATACACACATCCATATCCAGATGTTCTCTCACTCTTCTTCTTGTTCTGCACTTTTTATTTATCTGATAGTCTCAGAACACTCTGTACCATCGTCTCAACCAGTGACTCTACTGTTCTTCATATTTACATCTATTTAATTCAGTCTGTACTGTTCTTTACAGCTGCACTTAGCACTTTACTTTTAATATACAACTCTGCTCATGTTAAGTTTACAGGTGTGTCTGTGCGTGTATGTCACTGTGTGTGTGTGTGTGTAGATTGGATGTGCTACTTCTGTAATGTCAGTTATCGTGCACTGTGAGCTTCTGTTACCAAACACAAATTCCTTGTATGTGTGAGCATACTTGGCAAATAAAGTCAGATTCTGATTCTGATTCCCATTGATGACAAACACCAGATTTTAATTTCAGCATCATTAACTGCTAACTTTAGAAGTTCACATACTTTTACTCACACAGATATGGAACTCTGGATCATATTCCTCAATAAATAAATAGTATTTTTGTCTTGTTTGTCTAATTGGGTTTTCTTAATCTACTTTTAGGACCGCATTATGTTTTAGGTCATGTTTATGCAGAAATGTAAAACATTCAGACTGATTCACAAATTTCATGCACCACCGTCCACAGATCTGCATTAATATTTAATTCTTAGCTTCAAAGGTAAAATAAATTATGACTTTTTGGTAACACTTTACTCTAACCTGCTATATAGTATCAACATAAATGTGACATAAACATGTAATGAATGATGACATATTGTCATATGCTGTCATAACAGGTTATATTCAATAATTTAACAGTGTCATGTTAATAGTTACTGTCATGACAGACATAATATTTAATATCATGATGTTAACTACTACAAAAATTAGCATGTGACATAAACTGTCATGACATCAGAAATCATTACATCTATTGACACTGTTATATGACATCATCCATGCCATGATAATGTCAGTGTTATATATTAAATAAAGTGTTACTAAACTTTCTTTAGAATCAAACAATTAATTATTACCATTAAGGCATATGTAAATGTACTCTCCTCTGATTGGCTGTTTGCATACTCACTCTCATTCAATAACACTCTGAAGCTCTGAAAAAGTCCTTGCAACTTAAGCTTGAATGGGTGGAGCTAAACTGATATAAGCTTAAAAGATGGATATATATCAGCAGTGTGATGGATTTTGTAGCATGATCACAAAATGAACCAAGAATGAATGACTAATAATAATAATAATAATAATAATAATAAGAAGAAGAAGAAGAAGAATAAAAAGAAGAAGAATGTAATTTAAAGAGCTCTTTTCACAAAAGTAGCAACTTAAAGTGCTTTACATTTAAACATTAAGCTAAAATATAGTAAACAAGCTAAAACAAAACAAAGCAAAAAAAACAAATAATATGAATTCAAACAAATCCTAAATTTTTGTGGACCCCTGAATGGATTGCATTTTCATCATCTTTGACTTTTAATGCACATGTAAGGCTGTTTACTTAGCATAATAATAATAATAATAATAATAATAATAATAATAATAATAATAATAATAAATGCCATTTATAGAGCACTTTTCACAGAAGTAGCAAATTAAAATAATTAATTTAAACATTGAGCTAGAATATAGTAAACAAGCTAAAACAATACAAAGTAACAAAATACAAATATGAATTCAAACAAATCCTAAATGTTTGTGCAAATGCACATGTAAGGCTGTTTACTTAGCATAATAATAATAATAATAATAATAATAATAATAATAATAATAATAATAATAATAATAATATTACATGAAATGTGACATTTTATGTTTTATTTTTTACCCCAATATGTTAAAAGCTTTTGAAGTCCAAACCAATAAGAGCGCAAACTAACCCAGATAACCCAGCTTAGAGAAATAACCTGAGTCTCTTTTCTGCCCCTCTCTTTAATAACCTCAAGAGGGTCTTTTAACTAAGGAATATAAGGGAGGTCAGCGTCTAGAATTACAGCCTGCTTTCAAACTTCAGACTTGACACATGATGCAAACAGGCTTGATTGTGAAATGGAAAAAGCATTAAAGGAAATAAATAAATAAATAAATGGGATGAAAACGCTGCAGCTGCATGTGTACATGGAGTCATATAGGATTTCACTCAGTGCTGTGTTTACTGGAGTGAATAAATCAGACAGACGAAAGGTTATATATGTTAATTGCTCCAAAACCTCCACGTTACTAGTGTGTGTGTGTGTGTGTGTATGTTATATGACCCTCCATCCGTGTGTAAAGCAGAAATGAATTTATGGTTTGAGTGGTCAGTCACCTTCCTTCTAATTAAAGTGGAGTGGTTGTGTTGAACAGCCTGTTTTATCAAGCACACACACACACAGGTTTATAAGGGTGTAAACAGTTGGAGTGGTACGGTATAGGGGTTCACTCCATATAGAACAGAAGCCAGAATGAATAATGTAGAGCACATAGAGTTTAGCAGCTTAAGCTGATGAACACTTCAGACCTTCTAGAAGAAACCAGACCTGCTGTGTGTGTATGTTGATGACGATTAATGACCGTATTAACACTGAACCTAACAGGAAAATCCAAAGATCAAAGGTCAACAGTAAAGACGGACTGGTGTTCAGGTCTTATCCTTCACCCTCACTATTACTCACTCTCTCTCTCTCTCTCTCTCTCTGTCTCTCTCTCTGTGAGGTGTAGAACAATGGAATTAGCTCCATTGTGAGAAAATAAAGGGATAGTTGCATTAATGAGGTTTACAGATAAACTACTCTTGGACACATGAGCTCATTGTTCATCTTCACCAGTAAGAACACCAGATCTGATTAGAACAGATCTAAATAATCATACATACAATACAAAGTAACATGAATATCTTATTGTGAAAGAAGTAGATCATATCTTGAGCTCCAGTTTGGTTCCACAAGGAGAAGCTTGGAAAGGGTTAAATAAACACTACTTGCTGTATTAATACTGTTTGAATATATAACACTGTATGGTACATCAGTATATCAGTGTGTGCAGCATCAAGGAGTTACATCATCACCTTACTCACACATGTGTGTGTGTGTGTGTTCTTGTAGAGGTATAGTTGTGAGGACCACATGTGCTCACTAGTATAGTACAGTCTGATTTTTTTGGTAAAGTGAGGACATTTTGCTGGTCCTCACTTTAGGACATGTAATTTCTCCAAGAATCAAGTTTTTTTTTTAAATCTAGTAGAGCAGAAAATTAGTTTTGGGGTACTTAGGTTAAGGTTACGGTTAGGTTGAGGTGTAGGTGTAGTATTATTTAGTCATAGGATAACAAAAAACAATAGAAACGTATAGATAACCTCACTAATATAGTAAGACAAACGTGTGTGTGTGTGTGGATGTGTGGGCAGCATCTGTCCAGATGAGACGTCCTCCATTTGTTCTCATCAGTGACGCTGCTGTGTGAACGTGTGCAGCCTCAGCTCTTTTCCTGACTCGGACCGAACGGATCCTATGAGCCGAGACCCGGCAGTCTGTTTACATCGCTGTTACCATGGCAACACCTCGCCATCACACTCAGCCATCAATCATATTCAGGAAACAAAACCGTCAGACGTTTCTCCCCATCAGTTCTACTAACACACACACACACACACACACACACACTGCATGATGCATTGCCTGAGTTTCTACGCCCCCTTAATAGCATGACCCATAAACACATTCAGAAAGATTCAGCTTCTTTCTCTTTCTCTTTCCTCTCATTCTCTCTCATCCGTATTTTTACCATCAGACTCTCTTTCTCTTCTTTCTGTCTTCCGTGAAGACATGCTTGCCAAGTGAAGACTTATCCTCTGGCACCGTTTCAGACATTAATAGAAAGTAAGTGAAGTAACTGCATACAAGTTACCCAATATGACCTGTAACCAAAGGTCTCAGAAGTATTTACATTCATTACTCAGGTAGAAGTATAGATACTAGGGTTTAGTCAAAGTTTTAAAATGTAAGGAGTAGAAAGTACTGATATTGGAGTGAAAAGGTAAGGAGTAGTAGAAAAAAGTCATCTGAAAAATAACTACTCCAGTAAAGTATAAATAACCAACATTTCTATTTAAGGTAACGAAGTATTTGTACTTCATTACTTGACACCCCTGCCTGTAACCAATAACACCTCTGACTCGCTCCTCCAATACACCCCAAAGTGTCTCAATAATATTTAGATCTGGTGACTGTGCAGGCCATGGGAGACGTTCACGTTCACGTTCATCAAACTAATCTTTCACCAGTCTTGCTGTGTGTATTGGTGCATTGTCATCCTGATACACGGCACCGCCTTCAGGGTACAATGTTTGAACCACTGGATGCACATGGTCCTCCAGAATGGTTCAGTAGTCCTTGGCAGTGACGCGCCCATCTAGCACAAGTATTGGGACAAGGGAATGCCATGATATGGCAGCCCAAACCATCACTGATCCACCCCCATGCTTCACTCTGGGCATGCAACAGTGTGGGTGGTGCGCTTCTTTGGGGCTTCTCCACACCGTAACTCTCCCGGATGTGGGGAAAACAGTAAAGGTGGACTCGTCAGAGAACAATACATGTTTCACATTGTCCAGAGCCCAAGATTTGATCTCCTTGCACCATTGAAACCAACGTTTGGCATTGGCACGAGCGACCAAAGGTTTGGCTATAGCAGCCCGGCCGTGTATATTGACTCTGTGGAGCTCCCAAAGGACAGTTCTGGTGGAAACAGGAGAGCTGAGGTGCACATTTAATTCTGCCGTGATTTGGGCAGCCGTGGTTTTATGTTTTTTGGATACAATCCAGGTTAGAACCCCAACATCCCTTTCAGACAGCTTCCTCTTGCGTCCAAAGTTAATCCTGTTGGATGTGGTTGGTCCTTCTTGGTGGTATACTGACATTACCCTGGATACCGTGGCTCTTGATACATCACAAAGACTTGCTGTCTTGGTCACAGATGCACCAGCAAGACGTGCACCAACAGTTTGTCCTCTTTTGAACTCTGGTATGTGCCATAATGTTGTGTTATTGTAATATTTGGAGCTAAACTGTGTCTTACCTGCTAATTGAACTTCACACTCTGCTCTTACTGGTGCAATGTGCAGTTAATGAAGATTGGCCACCAGACTGGTCCAATTTAGCCATGAAACCTCCCCCACACTAAAATGAAAGGTGTTTCAGTTTCATTGTCCAACCCCTGTATATATATATATATATATATATATATATATATATATATATATATATATATATATATATATATATATACCTTGCTGGTCCACATTGTAGAACCTTGTAAAGTCTGACACGATAACTGATCTGTTTGTGTTGGTCGTCCTCTATAGTTCTTCATCAGAGGTCAAAGGACGCTGCCCACAGGAGGCTATTGGCTGGATAGTTTTGGTTGGTGGACTATTCTCAGTCCAGCAGTGGCACTGAGGTGTTTAAACACTCCAGCAGCGGCACTGCTGTGTGATCCACTAGTTATCTTTTCACAAAGCAGTGCTGTGGTTCTTAATATTAAACTTTTTAAATTAATATTTTAACTCTGGGATTGTGATTACTGAAAGTTAGCGAAATTTTAATTTCAAAATTGATGTTGAAAATCAAAGGACTACCTGAAAGTGCTTAGCTGGCCATGTCTTGATCTGATCAGGATTGATCTGAAGTGATATTAATAAGGCCCTGAAAGTCAGATCTTTCTAGACATGAATTAAAGGAATATTTTACTTAATGGAACAGATGCTAATCCTCCCAGTGAATGAACGCGAAGGGGAATGAGCCTGCATGATCTTATGATCTTATTAACATAACGCCTGATGAAGCATTCCTTCCAGCCGGGTCTCGGAATAAAGAGACGTTCACATTGGTTATGTAATTTAGCTGAACAGCAGACTTGGTCCAGGACACCCAATCTTAAATATTGCTATTAATTATCTCCTCCGTGGTGGAAGCTTTATCTTCAGATTAAGATTTGTAGATAGAAGCAGGCACAGGCCGTTTGGGCTATCGTTGTCTGTGATTAATCACTTCTTTCTTGTCATCGTTTTACGCCGGGCCTCTTGTTGATGAAGTTGCTTCTAATTAAAGATGTCGAGGTATAGAGGGGATATTTAAGACTTCTCATTCCAGCGATTGTCTGTTGGAATGTAGAAGGTGGGGGGATGAAATGTCACCACTTTATCAGCATGGTAAATCTTGTATGAGTGCACGTTTGGGGGGGTCGTCACACAGCTCTGCAGAACAGGACCCTCAAACATGATGAATGATATGCTATGACAACTGGTGATCAATCAAACTTTTGACAGGTAGCACCCACACCCACACACGAAGAGAAGCCTCTCATAACTGCTCACCTTCTAGGGTTGCACAATATGGACACGATAATATATTAATAAATATAAATATGACAAGGCTGAAGACTGGACTGCAGTAACACTCAGTGATTGGTTACAGCTAAGGTCTCATGCTGACTTCACCAGGGGTCAACAAGCCAGATGGTCTTCTTCAAATGGGCTAGTTAAAAAAAATGTGGCCCAGTTTTTGCCCATTTTAATTTGTTTTTATTATTGTTATTAAATTAAATACATTAAAAAATGGCATTAATAATATGGCTATTATTAATATTTTTGTTGTTATTATTATTATTATTATTATTAATAATATTATTTATATGCATATCACATATCATTGGTATATTACTTTATTGATTCATTACTCTGTTGTATATAAAACATTATAATATTGCAATGATATATAATACTGTAATAGAATTGTTATTATTCACATATTAAATAAATAACAATTGAATTCAACACTAACTGTATATATCAAGATAAGAGTTATATAGAGTTATACGTTATTCATAGCTAAATTATGGCTTTTATCTATTTCGTTTTTATCTTGTATATATCTTGTGTTAATTAACCTATCACAGTGTCTGTGTGGATAAAGCCAACTGATTAGCAGGCCTTAATTAAGTATACATTGCAAATACTCATTCAAGTCACATTATAATGATCACTTTATACTTTGGATGGCGGCAGCACGTAGGTGGCAGCGTTATGGTCTGGGGAATGTTTTCATGGCATTCTCTGGACCCACTCATCCATTCACTCTCAACTGTTTTGGGTATGAATCCATCGTTGTATATCACGTGCACCCATACATGCTGATTATCTTCCCTGGGGCCGATGGGATCTTCCAGCAAGACCATGCAACACGTCACAGGGCTAGAAATGTCCCACATTGGTTGGAAGAGCAGACCAAGACCTCCAAGTACTATCCTGAACCCTTAATTTCCCAGACTAGAATCCAATTGGGCATCTGTGGGACCACGTGGATCGACTTTAGGGATCCTCTCCTACGCTCCCTCCAGCAGCTGTGGGATGCACTGCAGTCAGCATGGCACCAGATACCTGGAACAACCTACCAGGACCTTACTGAGTCTCTTAGTCCATCTAGCTGCTGTCCGGGCTGCACACGGCAGTTACTCTGGTTATTAGCATGTGGTCATGATATTGTGCGGTAAGAAGCTGTTTCCTCAGGACTTCCCGTTATGACAGCAGAGTTTGACTGTGTCCTTGGGGGAAATTGTATTGTGACCACAGAGGTTGACTGGACCAGGAACCTTTACATCGAAAAGTTAGGATAAGCTTCTCCTATTGCCAAATGGGCTGCTGTGTGTGTTTGTTATGTGTGTATGTTTTGTTAATAGTTATTGATTTTAATTTTTCTACATCATTTAAACATGACAGATGGCACATACATTGTGTACAATTTCCATGATAAATGGACCAATAGAAAGGCTTCAAAATCGCTTGAAAAAAATTCTGGTTCCATTGACTTACATTAAAAGTAAAGACAGTTTTTGGCCTCTCCTGTAAAGTACTTATTTTGAAGATAATTGTTTTTGATTGGAGAGCGACATAATGTGTCCTTGGGGTTGGGAAAGGAGCTAAAAACATTAGCTGAGGCTGAGAGTTGGGCTTCCAGCACATATGAGAAGCAATCTCGCTGGTGTCTACGGTATGGCGGTCAGCAGAGGAACCGGAGAGCAGCCGGGGGGTAGTACAGTTGGCAGCGAGAGATATTATTATTATCATTATTGTTATTGTATCATCATATTCTGCAGCACAGGGTCTACTGTACAATCAGGCACAACAACAAGGACAAATGTAATAGTTTTCATGCAATCGCATGAATGTCTGCTCTAAATGGAAAGACTGAAAGTTTTGGATTTTAGTCCAATCCCATAATGGACTCCAAGGCGGTCTTGGACAGGCACGTAGACACACAGACGCGCAGAAGAGAGGAAGTCCCTCCCCACAGAGTGGGGACCAGCGCGGAAACAGGAGGTGTGTGTGGTTAGATAAACTAAACTCCTGCGGGCCTGAAGAATTACGCTCATACCGTAATAATAAGCATCTCATAAATTCATACAAATGAGAAAAAGAGAAAGCGCGGGGGAGATAAAATACTTAGTGGAATCAGTGAGGAGCAGTCCTGAAGGAGTTAGCGGCGGTTAGCCACAGAACCATTAGAGGAATTAGCACAGGCCCAGCTTGGAGTTTGTAAGCTTTGTGTTTGACATAACGTATTTCATAAGGCCTAAATCCTCTTCCAGAGAAGCAAGAACTTTCCGAATGGGCTCTGGGGTCAGCTAACATTGGTTTAGGGATTTATTTGGCAAGTCTTAATTATAATGTTTCATATGCATTTATAAATGTTGCCATTTGTTGCATAAAAACTTAACTTGCTTCCTGAATAGAATCAGGCATTTAAATGGACTCATTTAACCGTTTCAGCTCGTGTAGACAATCCAGTCAATACTACTGAAATGTAGTTTGATTAATATGATTAATTCCAAAGCTACATAATTAATTAAAGTTATTTTCATTTTATAATAATACATAATCTATATTTTCGAAAAGTATTTCGAATTAGCTATCCCCTTTCACCCTGACCTGTTCTTCTCTAGTGGTCAGGACCCCCCACAGGACCATCAGAGAGCTGGCACTATTAGGTGGTGGGTAATTCTGGGTCATGTGTTGTGCTGATGTGAGTGGATCAGACGCAGCAGGGCTGCTGGAGTGTTTAAACACCTCAGTGTCACTGAGAATAGTCCACCAACCAGCAATATCCAGCTAACAGTGTCTTGTGGGCAGTGTCCTGTGACCACTGATGAAGAACTAAAGGATGATCTATACACATGGTACGTGTATCTAAAAGAGTGGACATTGAGGGGACTGTTTAAAAAGTCCAACACTCACGCCAGCATCACTGCAGAGCTGAGGACGAGCCACCATCGAAATCATATGTGCTAAATGGTGGTCCTTTGGGGGTCCTGATCATTGAAGAACAGGGTGAAAGGGGGGTAACAGAGATACAGATGGACTACAGTCTGTAAGTGAAGAACTACAAAGTGCACCTGTATTGTAAATGGAGCTGATAAAATAGACAGTAAGTGTGGATACAAGGAGATGGTTTTAATTTTATGACTGATTGGTGTATACACAGCCAAGTCACATTATTATTAGTAGTAGAAGTAGTAAGTCATTAAGCCATAAGTGTACTAAAACGTTTGACTGGTAGTGTATCTAAAACGTTTGGCTGGTAGTGTACTAAAACGTTTGACTGGTAGTGTACTAAAACGTTTGACTGGTAGTGATCTAAAACGTTTAACTGGTAATGTTCTAAAATGTTTTGGCTGGTAGTGTACTAAAACGTTTGACTGGTAGTGTTCTAAAATGTTTTGGCTGGTAGTGTACTAAAACGTTTGACTGGTAGTGTTCTAAAATGTTTTGGCTGGTAGTGTACTAAAACGTTTGACTAGTAGTGATCTAAAACGTTTGACTGGTAGTGATCTAAAACGTTTGACTGGTAGTGTACTAAAACGTTTGACTGGTAGTGATCTAAAACGTTTGACTGGTAGTGTACTAAAACGTTTGACTGGTAGTGTACTAAAACGCTTGGCTGGTAGTGATCTAAAACGTTTGACTGGTAGTGTACTAAAACGTTTGGCTGGTAGTGATCTAAAACGTTTGGCTGGTCGTGTATCTAAAACGTTTGACTGGTAGTGTACTAAAACGTTTGACTGGTAGTGTTCTAAAACGTTGGACTGGTAGTGTTCTAAAACGTTGGACTGGTAGTGTACTAAAACGTTTGTCTGGTAGTGTACTAAAACGTTTGGCTGGTAGTGTTCTAAAACGTTGGACTGGTAGTGTTCTAAAACGTTGGACTGGTAGTGTACTAAAACGTTTGACTGGTAGTGTACTAAAACGTTTGACTGGTAGTGTACTAAAACGTTTGACTGGTAGTGTACTAAAACGTTTGGCTGGTAGTGATCTAAAACGTTTGACTGGTAGTGTACTAAAACGTTGGACTGTTAGTGTACTAAAACGTTTGACTGGTAGTGTTCTAAAACGTTTGTCTGGTAGTGTTCTAAAACGTTGGACTGGTAGTGTACTAAAATGTTGGACTGGTAGTGTACTAAAACGTTTGACTGGTAGTGTTCTAAAACGTTGGACTGGTAGTGTATCTAAAACGTTTGACTGGTAGTGTTCTAAAACGTTGGACTGGTAGTGTTCTAAAACGTTGGACTGGTAGTGTACTAAAACGTTGGACTGGTAGTGTTCTAAAACGTTTGACTGGTAGTGTACTAAAACGTTTGGCTGGTAGTGATCTAAAACGTTTGACTGGTAGTGTACTAAAACGTTGGACTGTTAGTGTACTAAAACGTTTGACTGGTAGTGTTCTAAAACGTTGGACTGGTAGTGTTCTAAAACGTTGGACTGGTAGTGTACTAAAATGTTGGACTGGTAGTGTACTAAAATGTTTGACTGGTAGTGTTCTAAAACGTTGGACTGGTAGTGTATCTAAAACGTTTGACTGGTAGTGTTCTAAAACGTTTGACTGGTAGTGTTCTAAAACGTTGGACTGGTAGTGTTCTAAAACGTTGGACTGGTAGTGTATCTAAAACGTTTGACTGGTAGTGTTCTAAAACGTTTGACTGGTAGTGTTCTAAAACGTTGGACTGGTAGTGTATCTAAAACGTTGGACTGGTAGTGTACTAAAATGTTTGACTGGTAGTGTTCTAAAACGTTGGACTGGTAGTGTATCTAAAACGTTCAATAAAAGAGCC
>CM038709.1:40813655-40848655 GCA_021613375.1 Megaleporinus macrocephalus | reverse complement strand
CTCTCTCACTGTCTGCCTCCTTCTCTTTCTCCCTCACACACAGTTCTCTCTTTCCTCTCTCTCTCTCTCATGTCTGCCTCACTCTCTCTTTTCCCCTTACACACCGTTCTTTCTCCTCTCTTTCTCTCTTTCTCTCTTTCACTCTCTGCTTCACTCTCTCTTTCTCTATCTCACTGCTAAACTGCTGAACGTGAATTGGTGCGTATATACAATTGTGCTGGCTTTTGTGACATCATAAAAGGTATCATTTCAAACCAGGCTTTCTGTCTACAACAGTTCAGAAGTTCCCACACTCCTGTTTTTAACAATGCCATTTCTCTCAGTCACATATAAATGAACGTGGTTTTTTTTTTTTTCTAGGACAGAAACCATCTGCTTGAACGAGTTAATTTATGTTCATTATTTTGTATTGAGTGGTTTAAGCAGTTGTCATGTTGGAATTGATAGCCACTGCGAAATAGCATAAATAAGTATGGAAGTGAATGTAATGGCTTTTCTTGGCTAAGATGTTGGCTGTTACCTTGAATGCCCTTGTGAAAGTCAGATCACTCACTGCCTACACTGACGCTAAATCAACAGCATATTGCTGTTTATTTAATTTTTTGGGAATTTATATATACTCATTGTTCTTTGCAGACATGTGGGGTGGATAAAGATTAGCTTCACTCTCTTGTTTAGTTTACCTAATACAGGTATGTTGTTCTGTATTATGCCTCATTCGAAAAACACTCCAGGCTAAAACGTTCCAGGGTGGGGCTGAACTGCTACTGTAGGCTAAACAGACATATATATGGAAATGTGTTGTCATCACAAAACAATGAATTTGAAATGTTCAGGGACACACCTGGTGTGTTTTGGGCTGTTGTGGGCTGTTACTGATATCTAATACTAATATCTGATACTACATACTGTAAAAGTTGCTAGTAAGGATAAATACACATGTACACATTTACAAAACATAAAAATGAGACCTACTTTTGCATGATATGGTCAAAAGTATGTGGACACCTTTTACTATTGGGAGTTCAGGTGATTCAGTCTTACTCATTGGTCACAGGAGTATAAAATCAAGTAAATAGCCATGCAATTTCCATTCAGAAACTTGGACACTACAGTGGGAAACTTGGACACTGAAGAGCTCAGTGACTTGGCGCTTGCCATCTTAGTCACAAACCAGTTTCTGAAATTTCTGCCCTGCTAGCTTTCTCCCTGTCAGCTTTAAGAGTTATCATTGTGATGTGGAGGCGTCTAGGAGCGCCAACGTCTCAGCCGAGAAGCAGTCCTATGCTCTGTTCACTGCAGAGTTCCAAACTGCCTCTGGAAGGAACATCAACACGGCTTTGGGACGAGCTGGAACGTTGACTGCAAGTCAGGCCTTCTCATCCAGCATCAGTGCCTGACCTCACAAATGATCTTCTGACTGAATGGGCACACATGGGCCCATTCCTAAATCTGCTGTAGCTCTTAATACATATCAGTATTAATGGAGATGGTTCTAGAATAGAATATCCATGAAACATCTTATATAGAGGTCATGTGTCCACATACGTTTGGCCATATGGTATACCTGGATTAGCATTAGAAAGAAATATAAAGTTAATATTTGTAGATCATTAAAGAAAGCACAGTTCCAGTCCTAAACTGTGATTGGCTAAGCTGTTTCAAAGAACTGGTCAAATACATGATATACCTTTGACTGCATCACAGTGATCACATCATGAAAAGCCTTGTGCTGTGTAAACTTTAATATTACAGGCTTGGATTAAGGCACTTATGATATGATTGACAGTAAAACTGCAACATAAAACCCTAAAGAACATCACTTGAACGTCCAACACCCTTCAAATGTCCAAAAGTAGCATTAATCCCAGGCTGGACCTCAAACACCTCCATACTCCCCAAACAGTGCACTATGGAGGGTATGAAATTTTAGATTCTACAGCCAAATGGTGTCAAGTATGGATGTGTTTGAATCCCAAATTACCTTGTTTTAGCTATTTCATGCATTGTGGGGCTGCAGGAGCCAGTATAGCAAATGCGTACGTAGTGCAATATGTAGGGAACAGGGAGCCATTTGGAATTTAGCCCCACAGTGTAAAGAGGGGCTGTGTAAGTCTTGTGGTGGTAATTTTATGACAAAGGTTATTGTATATTTGGACCATATGACAAAAAAGGTTTGTAGACCATGATGACAGGATGTTCTTCTCCTTATTCAACAGTCCATGGCTGCTTAGCAATGATACTATACTTTAATGCTACTAAATCTTTGTTTAAAGCAACAAACATGTTTGTTTATGTTGCTTATTATTAACAATGAAAATTAATTTCTGACAAATTGTGTACTTTGTCATGTTTTATGTTGAGCGCTGTATCATAAAAGAATACGACACTCAGGGTTGGGCACTACTGTGGGGGTTTTACTTTGCATCTTTCCTAAGAGCACCCTCCTCCATGCTAAAATCAAAGAAACTGACTGCCTCAGGTGGCTTATTCCTTATTACAAAATGGTTTGGCATATATGTGAAATCTAAACATCTGTCTGTTGTAATCATTTCTCGAAAGTGAATTTCTGATATTATGATATTATCCCCAAAATATTAACTCATGAATAACAGTGGCATGACTAGAGAGATGTGTGTAAATGTATTGGGTTTTGTGACATCACAAAATAAACAAAAAATGCTGCGTTTGCAGCTAATTGTCCATATGTAGACTCTACAAACTGAGGGGTGAATGGAAACTTTAACAAAACAACAAAACCCAATCAGTTTTCCATCATATCAGTCCTGTAAAGGAGAAACTGGGTCTAACAAGCAGAAAGGACCATCTTTTGGCTGGACATTAAAACACTAACAACATAAAATAACAATCAGTCGTGCAATTTGGCAATCAGCATAGAGCACAGAAGCCTCGAGTATGGGAAGGGGGCACACATCTGCTGTGAGAGGAAGAGGTGATGGAGTGTAGAAGAATAAAGGACAGTGATAAAAAAAGTCGACTCGCTCTTTATAGCCTTATTTCTTTTTCGGGAGATTTCTCTTGGAGCCTTCTTTTCTGGCTCGGGATTCGCTGAAGGGCAGTCCTTTACACACGCGTACACGTGCAGTAGAGGTCAGGGAATGTGTGCGCTGGTGCTGATGAATGAATGCCATGATGTCGTCCAGGACAAACCTAGTTTAGTTCAGCCCACATGCGCTGCCGTCCTCAAACATAGCAGCTGTACGCGAAAGTGAATGAAAGCAAGACTACTGCAGAGAAATACCCTAAGCAAGTCTTAGCAGTGGATTTAATAATAATAATAATAATAATAATAATAATAATAATAATAATAATAATAATAGCTCAATAATTAGATTGCTAGAATTGAAGAGGCAATGTGTTACAGTGTTGTTTCTGTGGGTAAGGGGTGTGGTCAAGAGGAAGCAGAGTAAAACCACTGTAACACAACATATTTCAGTATTTAACAGTAATTGAAACAATTAGCATTAACAATCCCAACAACAATTATTCCACCTAGCAGAGCCATTTCAGTACACTGTGAAATAAATAAACTGTAAAATGAATTAACTGTAACATAAATTATCAGTAACATATTTAAACTGTAAGAAAAAACAACTGTAAAATAAATTGACTGTAACATAAATTAGTCATGAAATAAATTAACTGTAACTGAAATCCACTGTACAATAAGTTAACTGTAACATACCTAAACTTTCACAAACATTTACTGTGAAATAAATAAATGGTAACATAAATTAATCATAAAATAAATGAATTGTAACCTAAATCAACTGTAACCTAAATAACATGTAACTCAAGTTAACGGCAACATATCTAGACTGTAACAAACATTAAGTGTAAAATAAATAAACTGTAACTGAAATCAACTCTAACATAAATGGCATGTAACATGAGTTAACTGTAACATATCTACACTGTAACAAACATTAACTGCAAAAATATCAATAAACTGTAATATAAATGACATGTAACAAGTTACCGGTAACATATCTAGACTGTAACAAACATTACCTGTAAAATAAATCAGCTGTAATGTAAATGACATGTAACAAGTTAACTGTAACATATCTAATCTGTAACAAACATTAACCGTAAAATAAATAAACTGTAACATAAATTAGCCATGAAACAAAAAGAACTGTAAGATCAATTGATGTGTTTTGTGACTCAGCAAAACTAAGTGAATGTTCTCTGCGTCAGCTTCTTATTCACCAGCATTTTTTCATTTCTATGTAATTTTTATAAAAATTAAATATAACAATACAAAGTATTTCTAAAACAACAAAAAAATACATATTACATGCATATTTTTCATAACACCTAAAAAGACACACTGTTTATCAGAACAAGATCTCAGCATGTAGGACAAGTCAAACATTATATATATATATATATATATATATATATATATATATATATATATATATATATATATATATATATATATATATATATATATATATATATTATAATGTTTGACTTCATATTAGCTAACTAGAGTTGGCACGTGATGTAAGCATGGTACGCCATCAAACAGTATCTGTTTAGGTAAGGCGACCCTATTACTGAACGAAAGCTGTCGTGCCAACTTATGACAGCCTATGACATCTGCCAAGACACGTTAATGACATGGTTATGTCAGTGTTATGTGGTTTAAGTACTGTGTTACCTCACATTCACTCCTACAAGAAATTCCGAGTTGAGGCCAAGGTGGCAGAGCGTGAAATACGACCTCTGTGTTCTGTCTTAGCTCGTATATAAAAGAGATTTTGCTCAATTTGGACCACAAATTTCGAGCAGTTCACCTTGTATTTTATACCACAGCTGCAGCGGAGCGACGTACGGAATTCGGGGAGGTAAATCTGCTCTGCTTAGCCGGTTGGGCAGTGGCACTGGAGCCAAACTCGATCCATATGTGCGGGGTGATGGGTTCAGGTACGGCTCAGGGTTACGCGCCACCTCGCAAATAAACTTCTGTCTGCCAAATATAAACCCGCTGATGTTTATTATCCACTCTACTGTACGTCATACTGCATGTTTTTCAGAGCTGTAGCAAAATATTCATACTTTCATCTCTCTGTCTCTCTCTCGCTCTCTCTTTCTCTCTCTTCTAAAATCACCCAGAGGCTGTGTCTTGTCTGCTGGATTTCTCAGAAGTCTGCATGTGTGTTGAATCGCTTTGTTTGCAACCATCAGTCAAACGTGCACTTGATGTTTCGGCTGCATGGGCCGTTCGTGTTGCTGCTTTTATTTTTATGAACAGACAGAAGTATCGACAGACTAAAGACGGCATTAAGCCTCTGAGAAGCAGCAAAGTCACAAACCTAAACCATATCAAATATGGAAGTAGACATGTCTAAACTTTGGGGATCTCAAAGTCAACAGAAACAAAAACACGATTTAGATCAACAATAGCACAAAACCTTGGCCATCCGCTGGGGACCACAGACGTGGACGGCCAAAGAATACTTTCATTTGTCCAGAGAAACAGGCCAAGGCTACAGGATAGAATAAGAATAGAATTCAGAGCTATTTGCCACGTGTATGCACACCCATCCGTACAGTGAAACACCCACATATACACACATTAGTGAATATACACACTAGGGGGCGGTGGGCAGCCCTATCCATAGGGTCCGGCTAGAAGTTGGGGGTTAGGTGTCTTGCTCAAGGGCACTTTAGTTGTATCCTATTGGTCTATGGGATCGAACCAGCGGTCCCGAACCTTCAGCCCATGACTGCCCCCCAAAATCCAGGCACCAGGTTGTCAACAGTTCTACAAAGTGGAGAAGAAACTAATTGCTAGTGTTAGCTCTCATACAAACCTATACAATCCAATTCTATAAGAAGGGCTCCTATACACTGTTCTTAAACACCTATAGCAATAGCTTAGATAGATCAGTGAAACATGGTGGTGGTAGTATTAAGGCCTAGTTTTATAAATAGCTGTTTATATAAGAGCCAGTGGAACTGATTCTTTATTGAAAATGTAAGGACCGTATGCTTTATATGACAAGATATTGAAAATGAGAAATATTAAGATATTAAAAACAAGGTTTATTTGTCCATTTATTTATTTTTTTTTACCTAAGAATGTGCCCTCTACACTATAATTACCAGTGATAACCAAGTTTTTATATATATTTATAAATTTATATGTATTATTCCTCGCTCATCACTCATTGAAACAAGAAATGACTGCATCATTATGTGAAATCAGTACAGAACAACAATAACAACTCATTATGTCCATATATCCTGCCCTTTAACCTCTGATACACTGATGCAATAATAAAATAATGAATCAATGAATTAATGTGATTAGCCACTATTGAGCATCATGGAACTGACATCATGCTAAATAGTCTAGAGAGCATGAGTGAGCTCCTCCTTTATAGATTTCTTTCTCTCTCTTTCTCACCCTCTCTCATTCTCTCGCTCTCTTGGGAACACTCATCCCCATTCCAAACCCCTTGCTGGCCCTGGAATCCCCCAGACTCCTCAGAAATCCATCTTCACTCTGGAATATTCCTCCCTTCTCATTCCACATGAGCGGCAGTCAACGGGCTGTGACCGAGTCAAGCGTTATTCACGATAAACAGAGGGCAAGAATGAGAGACGTAGAGTGAGAAAGAGAGGGAGAGGGAAGAGAGAGAGATATCTCCAGTGGTAGGACATCGTCAATCGCCCTTGCTCCCTTCATCCCTACCCACTCAATAGTTCACTTGTCTATGTGGCAAGGGCGTAGGGCGCGTGAGGAATCCGCAGGCATTCCTAATGGTTTTCCTCTTTCTGCACCATTTCACATTCAGCCACCCAATCAGGCCTGTCCGTCTGGGCCCGTGTGCCGCGGTGACTGCGGGAGATTTGTGACAGCGATGCTGAATGGAACTCTTTATTCTATTCACGGCGAGTCGAATCAATTCGAAAGTGTATTTCTTTCTGCGCGACGGCTGAAAAATATGCTGGAAAAGTGCGGCTCCTTTAAAGTTCCGTGAGCTGAATTATGGGATAGAGATGCCGAAAAAGAAGAAGAAGAAGAAGAAAAAAAAAAACACCCATCTTTGGCAATTTGTTTGTCAATAATGTGTTTGCACATGAAAGCTCTCTCCTTCTTGCCCTCGTTCTCCAGTACAAACATGCACACGCACACACACAGCTCCCCGGAGCGGGCTCACACTGCCTGAGTGAAAACAGGAGAGTCAGGAAATTAAAAAATTTGCTCCAAAAACAAGATAAGGCTCAAAGTCTCCCTTTCCCTAACCTCCTCGACGACAGCTACGCCAAACGTGGCTCTCCAAAAAGCAGCCAGTGGCCAAGTCCTAATCCTGCAAATTAGTGTCACTTGCTGAGCAAAGCATTTGTACATACACGCCAGGCTTAGGTTATCCTGCTCTCCACCATCTCAGTTAAACAGATTCAACCCCAAAAATATACAATTCCACAGTCGTTAAACTGCGGCCGTTTTATACCCAGAAAAAGGTTATTCCCTGTACAACTTCGGGTTCTTCTAAATTCTAGCCCCTCCTTTGTTTAAATGTTCCAAATCAATAAAGGCCAAACTGCCCCATAAGCATTGCACGTTGTCAGAATAGCATTATGTAGCAAATTAATGTTGTGAAGAAAATAGAAAGGCAAATGCTCAATAATACTCAACTGTGAAACATGGTGGAGGTAGTGCAAAGACTTGGCCATGTATAACTGGGCTCATCTTTACTGATGATGTGCAGAAGCAGGATGATGGCAGGTCATGTCAGTCATCCGACCTGAACCTACTTGCTGCCGTCAGCTCTCATACAAACATATATAATTGTATATCTAAAGATATACAAGAAGAGGTCCAATACATCATTATTAAAACCTATAACAATAGCTTAGATAGATCTGTTAAACATGGTGGTGGTAGTATTAAGGCCTAGTTTTATAATTAGATGTTCATAACTGCCGGTGGAACCGATTTTTTCTTGAAAACATGATGCAAATTCATGCTATGAAGCAAATAGAAAGGCAAATGCTCATAAGAGTCATCTGTAAACCATGGTGGAGGTAGTGCAAAGAATTGGCCTTTTATAACTGGGCTCATCTTTAGTGATGATGTGCGGAAGCAGGATGAATTCTGCAGTGAATGAAAGTTGGGTAGTCTTTGGCAGGCCATGTCAGTCATCCGACCTGAACTTACTTGCTACCGTCAGCTCTCATACAAACATATATATTCCAACTCTAAAGATCTATAAGAAGGGATCTATACATCATTATTAAAACCTATTACAATAGCTTAGATAGATCTGTGAAACATGGTGGTGGTAGTATTAAGGCCTAGTTTTAAAATTAGATGTTTATAACTGCTGGTAGAACTGATGCTTTCTTGAAAATATGATGCAAATTAATGTTGTGAAGAAAATAGAAAGGCAAATGCTCGATAATAGTCAACTATGAAACATAGAGGAGGTAGTGTTAAGACTTGACCATGTGTAACTGGGCTCATCTTTAGTGCTGATGTGCAGAAGCAGGATGAATTCTGAAGTGAACGATAGTTGGATAGTCTTTGGCGGGCCATGTCAGTCATCTGACCTGAACCTACTTGCTACTGTCAGCTCTCATACAAACATATATAATCCAACTCTAAAGATATATAAGAAGGGATCCAATACATCATTATTAAAACCTATAGTAATAGCTTAGATAGATCTGTGAAACATGGTGGTGGTAGTATTAAGGCCTAGTTTCATAACTAGATGTTCATAACGGCCAGTGGAACTGATAAAAAATTGAAAATATGATGCAAATTAATGTTGTGAAGAAAACAGAAAGGCAAATGCTTGATAATAGTCAACTATGAAACATGGTGGAAGTAGTGGTAGTTGGCCTTGTATAACTGGCCTTATCTTTAGTGATGATGTGCAGAAGCAGGATGAATTCTCAAGTGAACGATAGTTGGGTAGTCTTTGGCAGGCCATGTCAGTCGTCCGACCTGAACCTATACAAGCAGCATTTTACTTACTGGAGACAAGACTAAGGGCAAAATGCAACAAAAATAAACAGGGGCAGCGTTACAGACCCAGTGGAGCATCAAAAAAGGAGACACCCAACACTTGGTGATGTCTATGGGTGGCTGATTTCATGCAGACAGTGGGTGTAAACCATTTTATTAAAAAGTACCTTTATTTGCCAAATTACTAGGTGTCCAGGGGATGGAACCAGCAATCCTGAACCTTCAGCCCATGACTGTCCCCAAAAACCAGGCACTGCTAGGATGTAAACAGTCCATCATGTCAACGTTCAGCAAAGTGAAGAAAACACTAATTGCTACTGTCAGTTCTCATACAAACCTATATAATCCAACTCTAAAGATATATAAGAAGGGATCCTATACATCATTTCTAAAAACCTATGAAATTTGCTTAGATAGATCCGTGAAACATGGTGGTGGTAGTATTAAGGCCTAGTTTTATAATTAGATGTTCATAACAGCCAGTGGAACTCTTCTTTCTTGAAAATATGATGCAAATTAATGTTGTGAAGGAAATAGAAAGCAGATGCTCAATAATACTCATCTGTGAAACATGGTGGGTGTAAAACCTTTTCATTAAAAATTGCCATTTTGTTGAATTTATTTTAGTAATGACAAGTTTTCCAAAACGTAAAATAGCAGTGGCAGTTCTATGTCAGAGCTACTGGAGGAAGCCAAACATAGAATGGCTCTACAGATGCCATTTCATCTAGAACTGCATTTTCCACCTCACCTTAAATGCTGCAGCAGATATATTCTGGTGCCAACACATTTTCAACGCCACTTTAAAAACTGCAGCAGTTACACTGGGGTGCCAGCAAAATTTCCATTCCACCTTAAACACTGCAGTATTACATTGTGGTGGGAATCAATTTTCTAATAATGCTACAGCAGTTCCATTCTGGCACCATCAAATTTTTCCTTTCCACCTTAAACACTGCAGCGGCACATCCTGGTGCCAGAGAATATTCCATCCCGGCAGTTACACTTTGATGCCAATAAAATTTTTCAATTAATGCTGCAGCAGTTACATCAATCACCATTAGCTTAGTGCTAACAAACACCTAACATCCTATAGCGTTGCTAGCAGAAGTTAGCATTAAGAGTTATTTCTCATGGTTTGACATTTACGGCCCAAATTGTAGATGTAGCTTAAATAGTCATGATTCATCGCTGGTGGGCTTAAATGAGATACATATGCAGTAACAGTTGCAGTGGGAACGGGGATTAGCATTGCTGCCAGTAAGACTGAACGGAGAAGGCTGAAGAATGTATCAGCGTCAGTGCAGGGTGGGATACAAAGAGGTCTAGGAAATATGGCCCTGGCTTACAACCAAGGGTGATCTTAAATAGTCAGAATACATTATTATGACCACCAGCAGCTTGAAGGACTGGGAGACCCAGTAAGATCCTGGTAGGTTGTCCCAGGTATCTGGAGCCATGCTAACTGCAGTGCATCCCACAGCTGCTGCAGGGCACGTGGGGGAGGATCCATAGAGCCAACACCATGATCCAGGTGGTCCCACAGATGCTCAATTGGTTTCTAGTCTGGGGAATTAGGGGTCCAGGGTAGTACTTGGAAGTCTTGGTCAGCTCTTCCAACCAATGTGGGACATATCTAGCTGTGTGATGTGTCACATTGTCTTTCTGGAAGATCCCATCCGCCCTAGAGAAGACAATCAGCATGTATGGGTGTAGGTGATCTGCAAGGTTGGATTCATAGCCAAATCGGTTGAGAGGGTCTTCCACATGGATGAGTGCAATGAGGATGCAAGGAAAACATTCCCAAGACCATAACACTGCCACCTAAAGTAGGAAATGATCATAATAATGTGACTGGACTGTGTAAATACAGGAATGAAATGAATTGGAAGTGAAATTAAACAGGCAGATGGATTGACTTAATCCGTGATGTATGGTGGAGTTTAGAGATCTTTAGATCCACTCATTCAGTTCCAGCTCCACCTTTGCCTTGGCTTAAACCGAAGCGAGCAATCACCGGTGGGCGAATTGTTGGCATGATTCTGACTCCAGACACGTCCCTGCATGGTAATTCCACCAGCAATAAGTCAAGGAAAATCTATATTTACTTCCACCTCATTCAAATTTAATCTCCCGGAGCCGGTTGAAGTTACATAACACGAAGCATATGGGAACACTAGTCAGCGTGTTTTTCGAAAGTACATACAAATAAAGCGCATGATGAAGTGGAGTGAAATGAATATGGACTCTGGTCACATGGGTGCAACCGCAGCAGCCAGGACTTGCAGGCCGTGTTTGCTCAGTCACGGCCTCCATCTTGAAGGGAGGGGGGCGGAAATTGTAATTGACAGTCAGGCTTTGCATTAGAAAGTCATGGAGCGAGATGAGGGGTGCAGGGAGAAGATAAACATGGCCTTTGTGGGCTACTTTAGCCAAAAAAGTGCTAACTTCAAACTAAAGCTAGTGGGAGCCAGTTAGCATTATGCTAATGAGATTATGCTAACTGGCGCTAGCTTTTATTCAGCACTAGCCGCGTTGGCAGTTCTGGGCAGTGTATTTAAAGTGAAAAGAAGAAAAAAAGAAAGCAAATCAGAGATAAGGGACAAACTGAACATGCAAAATAAGAAAAAAGGAGCCAAACAGAAGGCATACAAGGGCTTTTGCAAGTCCCCCCCCCAAACCTAAAACCTACAAGCTTCAAGCTAAACATGGAATGTTTCTTAGAAGCTTTGAATGGCAGTGTTTAATCTAGAACTGCGTTTTGTCCCCGTCCCACCTTAAACGGTACAGCAGTTACATTCTGGCGCCAAAGATTGTTTCCTTAAACACTACAGCAGTTACATTGTGGTGCCAATTCATTTTCTATTCCACCTTAAACAATGCAGTGCTATATTCCGATGCAGTTAAACTTTCCAACCCACCTTAAATGATATAGCATGTAACATTCTGGTGCCAGCAAAGTTTCCATTCCACCTTAAAAACTACAGCACATACATTCTAGAGCCAAGAACTTTCCCATTCCACCTTAAAGACTGCGACAGATACATCCTACTGGAAAGTTCCCATTCCACCTTAAAGACTACAGCGAATACATTCTAGTGGCAACAAAGTTATCATTCCACCTTAAAGACTACAGCAGATACATTCTACTGCCAACAAAGTTCCCATTCTACCTTAAAGACTACAGGAGATACATTCTAGTGCCAACAAAGTTCCCATTCCACATTAAAGACTACAGCAGATTCATTCTAGTGACAACAAAGTTCCCATTCCACCTTAAAGACTACAGAAGACATATTCTAGTGTCAAGAAAGTTCCTAGTGCCAACAAAGTTCCCATTCCACCTTAAAGACTACAGCAAATACATTCAAGTGGCAACAAAATTCCCATTCCACCTTAAAGACTGCAGGAGATACATTCTAGTGGCAACAAAGTTCCCATTCCACCTTAAAGACTACAGCAGATGTATTCTAGTGTCAAAAAAATTCCTAGTGCCAACAAAGTTCCTATTCCACCTTAAATACTACAGCACATACATTCTAGTGCCAACAAAGTTCCCATTCCACCTTAAAGACTACAGCAAATACATTCTACAGCTAAAAACTTTCCCATTCCACATTAAAGACTACAGCAGATTCATTCTAGTGCCAACAAAGTTCCCATTCCACCTTAAAGACTACAGCAAATACATTCAAGTGGCAACAAAATTCCCATTCCACCTTAAAGACTACAGCAGATACATTCTTGTGCCAAAAAAAGTTTCTATTCCACATTAAAGACTACAAAAGATACATTCTTCTGCCAACAAAGTTCCCATTCCACCTTAAAGACTACAGCAGATACATTCTTGTGGCAACAAAGTTCTCATTCCAAGAAAGAAAGAAAGCGAATCAGAGAAAGGCAGCAAACTTGAACACGCAAAATTAGTGAAGGGCGCCGAATGGAAGGCATACAAGTGGCAACCAGGTGGCCTTTTTTTTTTTTTTCAAGCCCCCACTAAAATCCCTCTCTTGTCCTCCGAAAATAAGCCGTCTGACCGCTAGCGCAGGTTTTTTTGGCAGCACTGTCTAAAACTCACCCAAGTGGGACGCTCCTCCGACAAATGCTAGCCATTAGAGTTAGTTACTGCTAAATATCCCTCAATTAAACGCAATTAATGCCTCCAGTCCGGAGGAAAGGCCTGCGCGGGTTGTCCTCTCTGTCGGCGTGTCAGAAGGAGCGTGGCGGTTAGCGTGGTTAGTGCGCTTCGCCGTCTCGGCTCGTCTGAAGCAAAGTGCTTGGAGCAGCTAAATTGCTAGAGTGTTTTTTTTTTTTTTTTGCTAAGTGGCTACTGCTTTGACAGCCCGGTGGCCCTCCACTTTTATCTGCTCAAATTATAGCGTGACAGCAAGCCCGGGTA
The DNA here is from genome assembly GCA_021613375.1 of Megaleporinus macrocephalus. Lineage (NCBI taxonomy): Eukaryota > Metazoa > Chordata > Actinopteri > Characiformes > Anostomidae > Megaleporinus > Megaleporinus macrocephalus. Next base: position 40,835,243 of record CM038709.1, on the reverse strand, counting down.
CAGAGACAGATGCCTCCCACACACTGCTAACACACATCTAAGGTGCAAAGAAACACACACATACACACATTTACACACATGCACATAGCCCGAGAGCTACAAGAGTGCTACAAGTTGACTGCTTTAGCCTTGAAGAACACAAAGTACGAACACCAACTGGATTAAGTTGCCGTGGGTTTTAGCATTAATACTCTGGTAATACTGCAGTCGCTACATGTTTTGGAACTGCTTCCTTATTTTTAACCCCTTAGAATCCCAGACACTTACATAGTAAGCCTTATCACTCAGTAATTATAATAGGGTGTAGTATCACTTTGGGCCCGCCGGTGGGGCCCTGGATATAGTATATTATACTGTACTGTACTGTGCTGGGGTATGCTATGCTATGCTATGCTTTGCGATACTATACTATGCTCTGCTATGTTAGGCTATGCTATGCTATACTATACTAATGAACTAGTAGCTATATTTTACACCCATCATCTGGTCAACTCAAATTATAGCTTGACAGCAAGCCCGGGTAGAAGTCGCTACATGTTTTAGAACTGCTCCACTATATTAAACCCCTTAGAATCCCAGACACTTACAGAGAGTAATACTTATCACTCAGTAATTATAATAGTGTGTAGTAACACTTAGGGCCTTGGTTATACCATACTGTGCTGTACTATACTATACTATACTATACTATACTATGCTATCTTTACTCTGGTTAGCTTCAGCTTTATGGGATGCACTAGGCCTCGATTTTGGAGCTTAAGCCTCCCTGTTGACTCCTCATAACAGCTTTCCTCAGATTTTGTAAAAATAAATAAATAAATAAATAAATATTATTATTCTATTATTATTATTATTACTCTATTTGGATCTTCAGTACTTTACTTACTGCAATACATGAGAGATCACACACTAGACTTTTAATATATACAGTTAAATATTGTTGATATAAACAGAAAACATATGACGACTTTTTCTTTTTCTCTAATAATGATGTTATCAGAAGATGTTTTAGAGGTGGGGCAAGTGCTATTACATTGTGATTGATGATTATGTGTCAATATAATTAGATGTCAGTCAAAAGTTTGGACACACCTTACTCCTTTTTGAACTTTACACTGTTGCTGGATGTAAAATATACTGTTTTACATGGAGTGGTAACTTGACTCATTCAGTCAAATGGGTTATTCATAAGTCAAGTATTTTGCTACTATATACCATACTATACTATGATGCACTGTACTATGCTTAAGCTGTACTATACTACACTATTGTGCACTATGCTGTACTATAGTATGATGCATTATGAAGTATTATGGTGTGCTATACTATACTACACTGTTCCATATTTTGACACACTATACTATATAATACTATGATGCACTAGACTATGCTTAAGCTGCACTATGCTATACTATAGCATGCTATGCTACACTATAGTATGATGCACTATAAAGTATTATGGTGTGCTATACTATACTACACTGTTCCATATTTTGGCGCACTATACTATGCTTAGGCTGTGCTATGCTATACTATAGCATGCTATGCTACACTATAGTATGATGTACTATGTAGGATTATGCATACTATACTACACTATTTTATACTTTTAATGTGCTATACTATACTATGGTGTGCTATAATGTACAAAACTATACTATACCATACTATACTATGATGCACTGTACTATGCTTAAGCTGCACTATACTGCACTAATGTGCACTATGCTATACTATAGTATGATGCACTATACTATACTACACTGTTCCATATTTTGGCACACTATACTATGCTTAGGCTGTGCTATGCTATACTATAGTATGATGTGCTATGAAGTAGTATGCATACTATACTACACTATTCCATACTTTTGATGTGCTATACTATACTATGGTGTGCTATACTATACAAAGCTATGCTATACTATACTATTCTATAATGTGCAATACTATACCAAACTGTGCTATACTATACCATACTATGTAAGTATGTTTTATACTTGTTATCTCTTGCTTTTAGTGCTGATACCTTTCCATCAATGTCATCTACTGTATGTCCTTGTATGAAACCTGATACCTGAACTTTTCCTAATAAAAGAAAGATGTTCAAAAAAAGAAGTTGCAGTGGATGAGTCAAAGCAGTGCAGTGCTGGAGAAAGATGCGCTCACATAACACACATACACACACACGCACACACACACAAATTCAATGTAATTGGGAGGTAATGCGCCATATAAACAACGTGATTCACTTTCTCTCATTCGCAAGCTAATGACCCATAACTGATGGGTTTCTCTCACTCTCTCTTGTTCTTCTCTCTAATATAGCCGTAGCCTCCGAGATGGCCACTAACCACCGACACTTCTCATTCAGAGCACATCACATAAAAGCTGTCCTATTAGCCCAGCCGAGTAGGGCAAGTGAAAGATCAACATATTAATGTTCGCCAGCTATGCCTGCGTGTTCATCGCCGTGTAGCACTTTAAATGACAGGGTTGATATGAGGACACAGCATACTGTACACGAAGAAATGCTGCAAATTCAAAAGCCTTCCTAACACCTCAAAACAGAAGGTGTTTTGTAGATGTCTGGCCTTAAAAGTACTGATAGAAATCATAACAGATATTTCTGAGTGAACACTTTTTGGACGTTTTGGACTTCTTTGGGCTTTTTTTGTGACTTTGTTTTTGGATCTTTGGGTTGAATCAAGTTATTGCAGTTTAGTTTGGACTGTTAGGGCTTCTGACCTCTCAATAAATGTCTAATCAAAGCAAAACTCAAAATATGGTGTGAGTTCAGCAAAACCTACATAATTCCTATTGGCTGTTGGTATATATTTACATATAGGGGCGTGTCTTTCCACCTTGCTTGTTATGGGCATGGATATTGTTGTGTGTTCTTTCTGTGTTTCTGTCCACTGTTTAGGGTCCAGTCCATGATTCCTGTCTGCTCCACTTCAGAATCCCGCTCCGTTCCATAGTTTGGCTCCTTGTTCTCTTTTAAAGAGGTGCCAACTTTACATACCCCAGGACTATCCTCATTCTGACTGTGACTTGTTGTTGTATACTCTGTTTGCTCTGCTTGCTATTTCCCCTGCTAGTTCTTGGACTTTGATCTTTTGCCTGCCCCTTTTGTTTTGATTGTTGTTTGTATATATTGTAAAATTGTAAATAGGACCAGTTGTAGGGAGTGACTGCCATTTTGTTTGGGAATTGTGGTTTTGTCTGTGTATTGAATATCTAGGGAGTGAGGGTAGCACTGTGTCTTTGTTTTGTTTCTTGTCTGTCAAATAGTTAGTGTGGGCTTTGTTTATTGTTTTGGCCTGGGTCACTCTTAAAGTCATTATCTGGTTCACCTGTAAATAAGTTGAAATACACCTTTGTTAACTGAGCAAACTTGTCTTGTCTGTCACTTCAACAATTTCCCAATTTTTATTACATGTGCTGCGGCCTAACCTAGACCATGTCGTAACACATGGTCGTAACCTGCCATCTGTGTAGTTATTCACCCCAGCCTACCTTCGCTTGGGTGCTTATTTGTGTTATACATTTTTGGTAACCCACCGAATTTCACTCAGAGCTGATTGCAAATCAGTGTTGAGCAAACAGAATAACTATGTTTTTACCTTCTGAGTGTAGTTCTGCGGCTACACTGGCTTCAGAAGGCTCTGAAGGTGTGTTTATGGGAATGTTTGATTGTTCTTCCAGAAGCACATGTGTGAGGTCAGACACTGATGTTGGACGAGAAGGTCTGGCTCGCAGTCTCCGTCCTAATTCATCCCAAAGGTGTTCTATCAGGTTGAGGTCAGGACTCTGTGCAGGCCAGTCAAGTTCTTCCGCTCCAAACTTGCTCCTCCATGTCTTTATGGATCTGCTTTGTGCACTGGTGGGCAGTCATGTTGGAACGGGAAGGGGCTGTCCCCAAACTGTCCCCACAAAGTTGGGATCATGAAATTGTTCAGCATCTCTTGATCTACTGAAGCATTAAGAGTTCCTTTCACTGGAACTAAGGAGCTGAGCCCAACTCCTGACAAACAACTCCACACCATAATCCCCCCTCCACCAAACTTTACTCTTGGTACAATGCAGCCAGATAAGTACCGTTCTCCTGGCAACCTTAAACCCCGACTTGTCTATTGAATTGCCAGACAGATAAACGTGATTCATCACTTTAGAGAACATGTCTCAGCATGCTTTACACCACTGCATCTGACCTTTTACATGGTGCTAGGTGATGTAAGGCTTGGATGCAGCTGCTCGGCCATAGAAACCCATTCCATGAAGCTCTCTAGGAGCTGATCTGAAGGCCACATGAAGTTTGGAGGTCTGTAGTAATTGACTCTGCAGAAAGTTGGTGACCTCAGAATCTGCTGACCCCGCTCTGTCATTTTACGTATCTACCACCTTGTGTCTGAGCTGCTGTCGTTCCCAATCGCTTCCAATTTGTTATAACACCACTGACTGTCGACTGTGGAATATTAAGTAGGGAGGAAATTTCATGACTGGCATCTTATCACAGTACCACGCTGGAATTCACTAAGCTCCTAAGAGCAACCCATTATTTCATTAAATTGTGTATAAGCAGTCTGCATGCCTAGGTACTTGATTCTATACACCCAATTTAATGATTTGGATTGGTGAGTATCCATCCATCAATCTTAACCATTATACAATGCAAAGAACCATGTATGGACTCATGGTTCTATATAGGAGCATTGTCCTTACTAAAGAACCCTTAAAGAACCATCTTTTTTTGTAATAATATCCAACAAGAACAATTTTTATCCTTTTTGCTTCTCAAAAAATCATGCAATGCTGTTAATCAGAACAGTAAAAAATAAAGTACAGCACTGGAAAAAGTTTGCTAGCAATTATAAAGCTTATAATAAAAGGTTGACTGTTGTCTGAATATGAAGTGTAAAAGGCCAGTGACCTTTCTCTCTTCTGACCTGTATGCTGTTTTTGTCCAACATGTGTGTAAAAAAATCATTAAATATGCTGGTTTTAAATTGAACTGTTTCTCACTGAGTGGCAACTTGACTCATTGAGTCAAAGGAGTTGTTTAAAATATTATAAGTGTTTAAAACTATTTTTAAAAAGTTATATACCAAAGAGAGTTTTATGTAGTATTCAGAAAGTTCCTATAATTTAGAACAAATGCCCTTATTGGTAGAATCCAACAGGGTTTTCTGTTCTAAAGAATATATATATATATATATATATATATATATATATATATATATATATTGCAAAGGGCCACTGATGCAGTGTCAGTGTAGTTTGTAGTTATAATGAATTATAATATATATATAGGCCTTTCAACATGAAAGTGTTAAGAAATTCATGTAGAGGGATATTAACTGATCAGTATGTATTTCAAATTTAAGGCCTTTTTAATATATCGCCTAGTTCCTTTTATGGAAATCTCATACATTTCATAGACTTGTGTTTTTTTTTTCTGACTGAACTTATTATACTGTCCACAGTGAACATCAGTCTATTTTATGCCCTGTTTAAATTCAAGAACATGGCCTTAATAAGAACTGCCAGCCATTTTTGAGATGTAAGCCGCTTGGTCAATATATTGATCTTGTAATGTTAGACAGGCAACAACACAATATCTGCTTGTGCAATCTGGTCCTCAGGCTATCACAAGATTAAAGATGTTCTTGAAGACTTTTAGCATAGTTCCTGTAGTAGTTTCCTAAACAAGGCCTTTAACTCTTCTAGCAGAAATAAACTGACAATTGCTCAGATGCATGTAGCTCAAACACTGATATGACTAGACAGAGGTGGGAACTGAGTTGCAAGTAAGGCATAATTTGTAAATCAAAACAGGCAAGCCTTCGAGTTCACATTGGCAAATTTCAAATTGAGTCTCAAGCCAATGCTGGAAGTTGCATCCTGACTAAATAAAAGAAGCCTCAAGTAAAGTCCTGGGTCAATATAGTACTGGCAAGTCCAAGCCTAAAGTAACGCAAGCAAGTCTTAAACTAATGAGAGGTCAAGTCTCTTGCTCTTGTAATAGACCCAAGTTGACTCTCTATTCAGTAGAGTCAGTATACACAGGTCTCAAATCGAGTCTTAAGTCAGTACATTCAAATCTTTGATTTAGTCTCAAATTTGTATGGGCAAGTTTTATGTCTTGACTCAGCACAGTCAAATCTTTAGTTAAGTCCTGAGTAAGTACAGTCCAAACTTTAGTTGAGTCCTGAGTCGGTACAGGCAAGCTTTTTATTTCTGAGTCAGTACAGGCAAGTTTCTAATTGAGTCCTGATTCAGTACAGGCAAGTGTAAAGTCAGGTAAAGTCTGTACAGGCAAGTCCCAAGTCAAGTGCTGAGTCAGAACAGACAAATCTCAAGTCATGTCCTAAGTCAACACAAGCTATTCTCAAATCAAGTACTGGGTCAGTACAGGCAAGTCCCAAGTCAAGTGCTGAGTCAGAACAGACAAATCTCAAGTCAAGTCCTAAGTCAACACAAGCTATTCTCAAATCAAGTACTGGGTCAGTACAGGCAAGTCCTAAGTCAAGTGCTGAGTCAGTACAGGCAAATCTCGAATTGAGTCCTAAGTCAACACAAGCTAGTCTCACGTCAAGTCCTGAGTCAGTACAAGCAAATTTTAAGTCAAGTACTGAATCAGTACAGGCAAGTTTGAAGTCAAGTAGCAAGTCAGTACAGGCAAGTCTCAATTTGAATCCTGAGTGAGTACAGGCAGGTTTAAAGTCAAGTATTAGGTCACCACAGGTAAATCTCAAATCAAGTCCTTTCTCAGTACAGACAAGTCTAAATTCAAGTCCTAAATCAGTGCAGGGAAGTCTCAAGTTGAGTCTCGAGTTAGCACATGCAAATCTCAAGTCATGTCCCAAGTCAATAAAGCCAAGTCTCATATCGAATCCCACGTCAATACAACTAGTGAGTCTCAAATTAAATGAGTCCTGAGTCCAGACTGAAGGGCATTTCGGGAGCATGTTTTGATTCCGCCCTTAATCAACTTTCATTACAGCTCCTTAGAGCACGTAATATAGGGATGTTTGGCTGTAATGCAGTGATAGCAGATTGTAATAACCGTGATCAGTATATTATACCACCTGTGATCACTATACAATCACTAAAACTTTTGCCCCCAAAGTAAATCTTTCGCTCTCTGTTTCACTGCCATCCAAATATAAGCTAGACTCCCCACATCCACCTTTTCCCCTTCTCAGAGGTCTTAAGGGAACGTTCATCATTTGCAAGCTGACAAGAAACACCAGCCTGCATTCCAAAGTCCGAGAGCGGATGCCCGACCATCTTGCTTATTTTACGAGCTAAATTGGATTTGTCCCCTGATGGCTGCTCGGATAAGTGCCGAGCTCATTATGGCGGATTGAAGGACTTTAGGAAGAAATAAAGCAATCAACGGCTAATTCCTCGAACAAACACTCATCATGGAGGCCCTTTCACCCATCCTAACAGCATTACGCCGAGTGTGAAACTTAGGGGGGGGTTGTTGCGAGAACGCTGTCTTGCTAAGAAGTTATTACAACAACACAATATCAATGAGGACGGAAGGTGTGTCTCCACCGATGGGACATTTTTTTAAATGTATTTATTCATTTTTAAGAGTTTAGCTGTCCAGAGTTTTAACAGGAACGATGGACCCAATGGTGGGAGAGCTTTTAGTCTGGCATAAATCTCTTGACTCATTGGATACAGAGCCTCATTGGTGTTAGATTCCATTTGGACAGATAATGGGTGGCCTTTGGCAAGTACAATACCAAACGTGAACTAGAGAAAGAAAGAGAGAAAGTATTGCCTTTGGCTTATTCAGCACCTTCCACTACTTATGGGTATGTTTACCAAAAAGTAATGGAAAGCAGTAAAGTAGGGAAAAAGAAAGAAAGCTGGAGGTCGAGAATCAGGGAAGACGGAAAGGGGAAACCGTGAAAAAGAACATGTGGTCATAACTTGTACTTTCAGAATCCGTCTTTATTCTCCCCGCATGCCTGGCTGGTCTCTTAACGGAGAGGAGGATTAACCAGTCAAACAGAAACATGGAGGGAGGAGAGAAGGTGCACTGGAGTGGAGTGGAGGAGTGGAATGAGAGAGGGAGATGTCGGATGGAAGGGGGGATTAGAAAAAGAGTCGAATGGTCAGGTATTTTTTTTCCACTCCCGCTGACCTCTTATTTACCTCATGTCTAGCTCGATACGAGCAAGAAACTCCTGGTCATGTCTGACGACGGCCTGTTCTTCATGCAGTACCTCAACCAAAGCCGTTTTTCGAGTTATAAACGTGTTATAACAGGCGTGACATGCCGATGACAGATTGTGTGTAATGATATAACAGTGGCATTTTGTCATTGACAGTAACTCCCGGGACAGATGTGATAGTGAACACAGCAAAACACACAGCTCGTGAAAATCTATCATGATGCCAAACGCGTGCAAACATCTGTCGTGATAATTATCAGCAGTTGTAAAGGCACTGAATTACTGAACAGTATTTATTAAGATAACTCCTGATAGGATGGAACATCTGCCATGATATGACCCTTTAAAAACAGATGGTTCTCCAACGGCTCTTTGGAAAAGACAATGGTTCTACATATTGAGGTGAACTATGGTGAGATCATTCTGGTCATGCTTGAGTGGGTTTCCTCCGGGTACTCCACTCTCCTCCCATAGGCCAAACACATGCATGTTAGGTTGATCGCTCACTCTAAATTGCCCATAGTGTGATGGACTGGCGACCTGTCCATGGTGTACCCTGCCTTCGCCCAATCATACTGGGATTGGCCAGTGGGAGGGAGAGGGGCACATAGTCAAGAAGGAGAGAGGGCTGGAAAATAGCCAAAGTGGAGAAAACCTGAAGGACAATGACTGGACATGAGGTTCTCAAATCAGACAAGCTCAAAGAACCATGTTAGCATCAGTGAGAAACAGTGAGTGTAAAGAGATGAGGAGACTGCTGGGTTTCTGCCAAACTTACTTTTGCTTTTCCAGAGAACCAGTTGGTCAGTACTGTTTTGTCCCATTTGCTATTGTTTGTGATGTCAACTGGTTTGCATTACACAAGCAACTGTAGCAACAACACAAAACCTAGCTAAGGTTAGCTGCATTACTTGCTGTGTCGACGTTTGCTCTAATAAACATGTCAGTGGTTGAGCCCATAGTGTAGTGGGTTACAGTGCTGCTATCTATGCTGTAGACTGGCGTTCGATTACCCATCTGGGTTACAACAATATATAACAATATAAGTGCTTGGGAAACTCTACCTTCACCTACCTGTGTACAGGTCAACTGTAACACTACCTTCACCTACCTGTGTAAAGGTCAACTGTAACACTACTTTCAGTTGGGGAACAAGGCTTCTAAAGACAGCATTTCACAACAATTTGTCTATAAATTAAGTATTTAGCTGTCTGGTCAATTGTCTCATGTCCAGTTTAGGTCAGTTATGAGCTTAAAGTCCAGTTATGCATCTATGGTTTCCTAAAAACCCTTTTACCTGACTGTGTTAACTCACTGAACCTAACAGGAGTAGTAGGGAAGAATTCTGTGCACTAAAACTGCTAGACACAAAGCTGGGCTTTGTTGTTTGGCAAGATCCAGACAAACGGAAAATCTGGAGCAAATCTGAGGATTTACAGTACATGACTTTATAAGATTTATAGCACATTGAGTCATTTCCAGGATAGAGAACATGCTGGTGGTTGTTGTTGTTCCAAGATATTATACACACCGGGACTGACGTACTGAGCCTTTCATGCCAATTTCAGGTACAAACAGGATACACTCAGCCCACGTGTTATGTACAAACACCACCCTTGATGGCGGCTTTACTTTTCAAAACGTGGCCTGAAATCTTGGAATTCCCCTTTTTCGAAAAGGCTTTATTTGAAGCATACCTTCAATAGGATTTTCTATTTTGCATAGCTAGACACCATTTACATTATATGGCCCAAAGTATGTGGACACCTGACTATCACATAACTAGAGTTTGTAAGCCATTCCATTCCAAAACCATTTCTGTTCATATATATTTCTCCTCCAATTTGTGGCTATAACAGCCTCCACTCTTCAGAATAGCCTTCAAACGTTTGGAGTGTCTGCGTCCATTGAGCTAGAAGAGAATTTGTGAGGTCACACACTGGAGTAGGACAACTGAAGGTCTGACCTTCAATACCATTACCAATTCATCCCTATGGCAAACTCATTAAAGCACAGAGCTCGCTTTGTACACAGGGGCACAGTCATGGAACTGTAACTGCTGCCACAAGTTGGAAGCATATCATTGTTTAAGATGTCTCCTCTAGCATTACCATCACCCTTCACCGGAACTAAGGAGCCCACACTCTACAAAACAGCCCCAGAGCACCCATTATCTCCTCTCCAGCAATCTTTACTGTTGGAACTACACCCCTCCAGCCGACACTTAGTATTGCACCTGGGTGGCCTTAGGCTTGTGTGCAGCTGCTTAGCCATGGAAACCTACTTTATGAAGCTCGGAATGCATAGTTCTGTTGCTGATGTTGCTTCCAAAGCTAGTCTGGAACATGGTATCAAGCCTATGAACTGATTTTTAGTGCTTGTCTATGGAGATTGCATGGCTATGTGCTTAATTTTTACAGCTGTTAGTAGTGGGCCTGGCTGAAACCACCTGAACTAGTAAACATAGTCAACATTGCATTAACCAAAAAAATCATCCAATAACAGGTTGGTTTATCATTTGATTGCAATTGGCAAGGTTTCCGAAGTCCCTACATGTCAAAATAAGTTCTGTTCATGGAAAAAAATATACACTCAAAAGTTTAGGATCACTTGCAAATTTCGCTCTTTTTGAAAGAAAAACACATTTTCATGCAATTCACAAACAATATTGTCCATTTCACAATTAATGTAAGTGTATCAGATGATTTTTAAAGAATAAAAATGTTTGTATTGAAGCCTATTTTTGTATAGAGGCTTATTTTGCATATAGTCCTATTATCAGCAATTCTCAGTCCTCTGTCTAAATCTCCTGGTACGACCGCCAATCCAAGTTAAGGATGTTATTGGGCTAATTGGTTGTTAGGACACTCTTGTTCAATTGTGATGCACAGCTGAAAAACATTCTACTAATAAGTGAGCATAAAAGGGAGAACAACATTCTAGGTTAGTTTAGTATCTGAAGCATCAGCAGTTGATGGCTTGCTGACCGACTCAAAATGACCAGAAAGAAACAACTTTCTTTAGAGACCAGTCAGTCTATTGTTGTGTTAAGGAAGGAAGATACTACATTGAAAACAAGAACATTTCACTGTGATCCCAAGTTTTGAGCGGTAGTGTAAATATTGACAAATATTATGTAGTTAATGAGTTCATAGAATTTATAGGGCTAGAAGCTTTGACCAGCCTGAGCATGTGCTCAATTCTGACCAAGTTGGACCTGGCTATTCCCTACGTGCCTTAATTGGAGAGTTGGAGTTCAGGCTGAACCCCATGGCCAATCTGAAAAAGAAAAGCATTAGATCCTCAGATGTTCAGAGGTTCAGGCTGCTCTAGCCCTTGCAAATGCAATTTCTGTAGCAACGAAATGGGCTAGAACGGACCTCAAGCTGTCTGAAACCCAGTTCATGTGAAAGGGGTGCGGCCCACCACAAGTGAGTTGAGAGTTAACCACACAGAGAATAGATCTACTAGCAGACATTAATAATGTTGTGGTTGATCTCAAGTCGCTCTTCAGCTGCAACACTGTTTCTCAGAATCAGTGCTACAAATTAAAAATCATTATTTACTCACAGATGCAGCAGATCCGTGATTACGCTTCTGTGTACCTCTAATGAAACTACAATCTCACGCCAGCGTTTAATCAAGACCAAAAAATGCTTCTAATTAGCTGCAGCTTCATTCACCTGCAGTTAACTGGAGATTAACGTTTTGGGTCACATTTTATTTTGATGAATATTATTTCCAGCTGTCTGCTCGGTTCCTCCACAGCTTATCAAACAAACGCTCAAGTGATTACGCTAGTTGATGAACCTCAGCTGAGTTTAAGGGTTAGGACTAGTTAGTATCAGCGTTCAGATAACATTGAGTGACAAGCTGAAGCTTTGGACTGAAGCTAAAGTTGGGTTTAGGCTTTGAGTTCAGCCAGCAGTTAAAGGGTCAAGTTTAACAGTTAAAGAAAGTGTTATGTTTGGGATTAGGTCTAGCACCAAGCGAGTTATTAGGTTTAGGATTAGGTTTATGTTTTGGGGCAACTGAGTATCGAGTTTAGGATTAGGTTTTGAGTCAAGTATAGACATAATTGGTGTTAGAATTGGGTTTGGGGTCAAAAGATGTTTAGGTTTTTAGGTTTTGCATCAAATCAGTCTAAGGTTGAGTTTGTGGATTAAGGTTAGTGCTACTGTGAGTATTTATTTTTAGGATTGCATTTCGTTTTTGGGATTAGGCTTAGATTTTGAGTCAAATAAGATTTAGGTTTAGGTTTAGATTTACATTTGGGATGATAATAAGTGATAAACGTTGGATTGAAATGAAAGTTACATTTAGGATTTGGGTTTAGGTCAGAGATTAAAACCTGTTAAACTGTTTTGTTTAGGATAACTATAAAAGTTATTGTTACTTTAGTATTAGGTTTAGGATCAAGTAAATATTAGGATAAGGGTTAGGTTTACTATTGAATGTTTGTGATCAGGATAAGGTTTTTGTGAGTATTGATTTTAAAATTGCCATTTCATTTTAAAATGAGTCTTAGGTTTAGGTTGTGGTCAAATAAGTGTTAAATTTAGATTTTGAGTGAATTTAAGGATTGGATTATTTTAAAGTTTTGTGTTAAGTTTAGACTGAAGTTAGTATTAGGTTTTTGGAATAAGTTTAGTGTAAGGAAGTATTAAGTTTGGAGTTAGGTTTATATTGTGGGTAAACATGAGTTTTGGATTAGTTTTTGAGTTAAGGTTAGTCTTATATAGTGTTGGATTAGGTTTTGGGCTAAATAAATGATCAGGTTAAAATTAGATTTAGAATTTGGGTAAAATATGTGTCTGTTTTAGGATTAGTTTTAAGTTTGGGGTTAAGATTTTGGTTACAGTTAGTGTTATGCTTAAGATTGGGTTTAGGTTTTGGATCCAGTAAATGTTTAAAATAGAAATAGATTCTAAATTAGGATTTAGGCCCTGAGATAGGCTGGGATTAGAAGAAAATTTCACATTTGCAGTTCGTTTTAGGTTTAGATGAAGTATTGAGATTACAAAAAAGTTGTGGCCTAAACAGTGTTCTGGTTAGGTATTGGACAAATGAGTGTTATGTTTAGGTATTTAGTCCCATAAATGATTGGATTAGTATTATAGAATTAAGTTTTGGGTTAAAATGAATATCAGGTTTAGGAATAGATTTAATGAGTGTTATATTGATAGGTTTAGGACTGGGTTTAAAATTAGGAGTCAAGTCAGTATTGAATTAAGGATTTGGGGTTGATAGCTCTGTGAAAATTAAGCATGTCTATGGTTCCGGATGATAGCACTGCTTAATGATTTCTAGAGCAGGTGGTGTTCTACCTATAGACCTCTTTTAAAGCCTTGCAGAGCTCTTCCCGGGAACAAAGAACAGATGAGATATACAATGTTCTCAGCGGCTCAGAGGTTGATTAAACAAGGCTGACTATTTGCACAAAAAGCAGAGCCCATCCTGAATGTATTTCTTTATCAGCTGATCTAGCCTATGACACAGAACAATAAAACCTGATCTGAGCATTAAGCTTAGAGCGGATAGAAATATTCCATCACAGGAGTGACTGGAGGGCAGCTCCCACATGGACTAGAATAGCGCAGGCCATTCACTCCCTACTGCCTTCCCTCCTACTCAAGGATAAAAAGGAAGAGGGAAGCTGGAAAAAGAACCACTTCGGTTCCTTCATTACATTGTTCCAGTATTTATAACCCAAAATCTTTGCTTTTGCATTCCACTGGAAAGGGTGTGTGTTAATGATATTGTTGTTGGGCAAGTGGAGCTATTAGAAACAACACAACATGGGCTAAGGTCTCTTTAGTGGAGGACCTTGAGTTGTCTTTAAAACAACACTGACAAAGTTTAATATGACTAAACAGTCACTGATAAGTTATTATAGCAACAAACAGGTTTCCCCTCAAACAATGTAGTTTGTTAACAGTACAGTGTGATTGCCAAGAAGCAGGTCAAAGGAATCACTGCAAGAGCAGTGGGCAGATGTTGGGTAGACGTAAAAGCCAGGCAGGAAGATCCAGGTGAGCACGCAAAGCAGAGTAGTGAGAACTAATGAGAGGGTCGTTGCCAGAAGTCAGTCAGGAGAATCCACGGTAGAGGTATCCTGTGAAGGCAGAGACAGAGATTAGATCTGGCAGACAGACAGAGGTTGGTAAACAAGGCTTGGCATGGCATGGCTTGGCATGATTTGGCCTCTCTTGGCTTGGCTTGGCCTGATTTGGCCCCTCTTGGCTTGGCTTGGCCTGATTTGGCCCCTCTTGGCTTGGCTTGATTTGGCCTCTCTTGGCTTGGCTTGATTTTGGCCTCTCTTGGCTTGGCTTGGCTTGATTTGGCCTCTCTTGGTTTGGCTTAATTTTGGCCTCTCTTGGCTTGGCTTGATTTGGCCCCTCTTGGCTTGGCTTGGCTTGATTTGGCCTTTCTTGGCTTTTCTTGGCTTGGCTTAATTTTGGCCTCTCTTGGCTTGGCTTGATTTGGCCTCTCTTGGTTTGGCTTAATTTTGGCCTCTCTTGGCTTGGCTTGATTTGGCCTTTCTTGGCTTGGATTAGCTTGGCTTAATTTTGGCCTCTCTTGGCTTGGCTTGATTTTGGCCTCTCTTGGCTTGGCTTGATTTGGCCCCTCTTGGCTTGGCTTGGCTTGATTTGGCCTTTCTTGGCTTTTCTTGGCTTGGCTTAATTTTGGCCTCTCTTGGCTTGGCTTGATTTGGCCTCTCTTGGTTTGGCTTAATTTTGGCCTCTCTTGGCTTGGCTTGATTTGGCCTTTCTTGGCTTGGATTAGCTTGGCTTAATTTTGGCCTCTCTTGGCTTGGCTTAATTTTGGCCACTCTTGGCTTGGCTTGGCTTGATTTGGTCTTTCTTGGCTTGGCTTGATTTGGCCTTTCTTGGCCTGGCTTGGCTTGATTTGGCCTTTCTTGGCTTGGATTAGCTTGGCTTAATTTTGGCCTCTCTTGGCTTGGCTTAATTTTGGCCACTCTTGGTTTGGCTTGGCTTGATTTGGTCTTTCTTGGCTTGGCTTGGCTTGATTTGGCCTTTCTTGGCTTGGATTAGCTTGGCTTAATTTTGGCCTTTCTTGGCTTGGCTTGGCTTAATTTTGGCCTCTCTTGGTTTGGCTTAATTTTGGCCTCTCTTGGCTTGGCTTGGCTTGATTTGGCCTTTCTTGGCCTGGCTTGGCTTGATTTGGCCTTTCTTGGCTTGGATTAGCTTGGCTTAATTTTGACCTCTCTTGGCTTGGCTTAATTTTGGCCTCTCTTGGCTTGGCTTGGCTTAATTTTGGCCTCTCTTGGCTTGGCTTGGCTTGATTTGGCCTTTCTTGGCTTGGCTTGGCTTAATTTTGGCCTCTCTTGGCTTGGCTTGGCTTGATTTGGCCTTTCTTGGCTTGGCTTGATTTGGCCTTTCTTGGCTTGGCTTGGCTTGATTTGGCCTTTCTTGGCTTGGCTTGGCTTGGCTTGGCTTGACCTGGCCTTTCTCAGTTAAACTAATTTTAAGCGACGGTGAAAAAAAAATGCAAACCACAAGCATCACTTACTGCCCTCCAGCTGCACCATAGCAATGCAGTGATGTGACGTCATTTGCAAACAATCTATTGAATGCAGTTGATATATTTGAGTATATCAAGTGTATAAAGGCTTTGAATGTGATTCAGCCAAAGCACATCATATTTTAGTACATATGTAGAGTCTATGTTCATTCTCACCCAATAGCTAGGCCCCCGATTACACGCCCCAAAACCAAGAACAGAGGGAATCATTACATCGCTAAATGCATACTGTACAGTTCAGAACAAAGTACAAATTATCTATTGGCTTGGTTTGTCCTTACTCGGTAATCTCTACTGTTCCTTGCAACCTTCCCCCTTTCCTCTCTCTCTCTCTATCTCTCTCTCTCTCTCTCTCTCAGTTTTTCTCTCTCTCCCTGTGAGGAATTGGTAAACAAACAATAATGTCCAGTTTGATTTGTAGCCGTGCCACACAGCTTTCCCCTCAGAGCCACAACCACCAGACTGGACCACACAGAGTAATCAACAATGGCCTTGCTGCTACTCCACCTCAGGACTGTGTGTGTGTGTGAGAGAGAGAGAGAGAGAGAGAGAGAGAATGTATGTGTGTGTGTATCAGGTTTATACCACATTGTGGGAACGAAAACCTGGTCGTATACTCATAGTCTGGGGATCTTTCATCCTTGTGGGAATCACAAGCTGGTCCCCACAGTGTCAATCATTCAATTTTAAGGTCAGGGTAAATTTAAGATTAGGTTAGGTTAGGGTTGGGGTTAGACTAAGGTTAGGTTAGGGTTGAGGTTAGTCGTAGATCTGTTTAAGGTTTGGATGGAAGTTTATCTAATGGCCCCACAATTTACAGAAACAAATGTGCATATGTGTGTGTGTGTTTGATAAATGTGACTACCTGAGACGACCTGAGAACGAGTTGATAATCTATGTGTATAGTATACACTATATGGACAAAAGTATTAAGTATTAAAAAGTATTAAGTATTAAAAAGTACTTATAGTAGCTTTTATTCCATCCCATTGTAAACCCATAGAAATTAATATAGAGTTGGTCCCTCTTTTAGAAAACGTTATTTGAAGGCAATCTTTTGCCTTTGCAACCAGTTTGAGCAAGTGCAAGACCCATTCTTGTTTGCAACGACCCATTAAAATGTTTGCAAAGGCAGACTGCAGGGCTAGCAGCTTGATCTTATACACCTGTGGCAATGGGACTGAATGAAACATTACATTCATTGATTAAGAAGTTTGTTCAATACACACACACACACACACACATATATATATATATATATAGTTTTATGGTTTACCACAGTACTTGCATTTATAATATAATATACATTCACTGTCTATATCATTAGATCCACTAATCATGAAGTCCATGTGTCTCTATATACTTTGTTACCCTGTTCTTCAGTGGTCAGAACCCCTACAGGACCACCACTGAGCAGGTATTAATTAGGCGGTGGGTTTTTCTCAGTACTGCAGTAACACTGACTTGGTGGTGGTGTGTTTGTGTGTGTTGGGCTGGTGCGAGTTGGTCAGACACTCACTGTCCACTCTATTAGAAACTCCTACCACTTGCTGCTTCACCTTGTAGATGTAAAGTCAGAGACAGTAGCTCAATTGTTGCTGCACAGTTTGTGTTCATCTAGTCCTTCATCAGTGGTCACAGGATGCTCCCCACAGGACTGCATATTTATGGTTGGTGGACTATCGCTGGATTAGTCCAGCAGTGATTCTAAGTTTGTTGAAAAACTCCAGCAGCACTGTTGTCCTATCCACACACACCACTTCACAAATATCTCTTGAAAGATGTTGTACTCAGTGGCTGTTTTGACTGGAAATGAAGAGACTGGGACTTTTGCACGGTCTGTATCTAGTGATCTACAGACATATAGATATAAGTCTGAGGATACAGTGCAGTTTACACTATCCAATTTAAGTCATGCAAGCATCTGTCTATTCTGAAGGGTGGTCCCGGTGGACGGTCTTGCCAGGCGACCACAGTGAGAGATTATTTTTCTGTCAGCAGCAGAATAAATTGACTCAGTTCTCAACAGGCATAGTGTCATTAGTATGGCTGAACTTCAAGCTATAGACAATATCAAAGGAACCTGATAGATATGCAGGAAACAGCTCAGCCTGGGCTTACATTCACTGTTACAACGTTACAGTGATGCTCTTAAATGTCATGAGTGTGAAAGGTGAGCCACAGTAAACACTAAGTCACAGTAATCTAGTTCCGTGCTGTCATAGGAATAAACTCTTGATCTTTTATGCTAATGTACCAGTAAACTGCAATCCCTTTTTTATGCACTAGTTCTCTTCTAGTCTAAGTGAGAGGCAATTTCTCGCCACAATAGCTGCCAATGTTAGAGCTGCTATATATATATATATATATATATATATATATATATATATATATATATATATATATATAGGTAGCATGGTGGTGTATTAGTTAGCACTGTCACCTCAAAGCAAGACAATCCGGGTTTGATTCCCGGTCTGGGCTGTTCTGTGTGGAGTTTGCATGTTCTACCTGTGCTTTAGTGAGGTTTCCTCCCACAGTTCAAAGACATGCATGTTAGGTTGATCGCTCAATCTAAATTGCCCGTAGGTGTGAGTGTGTGTTGACCATTTGATGGACTGGTGACCTGTCCATGGTGTACGCCGCCTTCATCCAATAAAGTTTGTCTCCAGCCCCCCTGTGACCCAGACTAGTGGGACAAAGGGGATTGACCCAACGAGACTGGTTCCCGGACCTCCATCCCACATCTGTCCCTTAAAACAAGTATCAGGGAAGAACACAAAAGCAGTCCCTCCACTACAAGAAATTACCAGTTGAGATTTCAGCATTTGGGTAATTCCCAAGTGGCTGAGCCTTGCCCTGGGTAAACCACCCTCGTGTTCATGGTATCGCCCCTACCAAGTTTATATCTGGTCCCAGTCACTGTAAATCAAAACTTGATTAGTTGAATTCACCCTCACATCCTAAATATGCTGGTCGCTGATCTCATGCCGACTCGAATTCAATCTGATTTTAAACCAATTTTGCTATAGTCAACACATTTCCAGCATCGGGATCAAGAAACAGGCCATGCAGTGTGACCTACGACACCTGTCCAATGACACCCTGCTGAAAAACCTGTCTATGATGTGTTGACCAATAGGAGGGCACTCTGTTGCCCACATATAAACATGCTGAAGAGAAAGAGGAATGCAGCTATTACAGTATTCAGGTAGCACAATGAAACAGAATGAAAGGCTTGTCAAAAAAAGATAAATGCTGGCGAGAAACATTGTTTATAGCGTCTGTTTACATCAGGGGAATCCGGTCTTATCTGTGAAGGGCCGGTGTGGCTACGTGTTTTCATTCCAACCAAGCTAAAGCTACTTGTTTAATCAGTTGGTCCTGGTCTTCAGATGCATCATGACTGTTCCTGCTGCATTGGAATCAAACCCTGCAACCACAATGGCCCTTTGTGAACCCCTGCTTTACAAACACACTGTAAAAACAAGAACGTTGGTGTAACTTACTTAGTGTCCATGCTGTCTTAAAATTTGAACCTGAAATAGTTCAGAAGTTTCTAGTTATAAAACACAATATGAATTGGAGAGATGAGTGTATTTATCACCAGGAACCTCCCTTTTATGTTTCACAGATGGTGTAATTTGCATTTTCAGTGCATTTAAACATTTCAAGTGCTGCACTGATTTTTTTTTTTCACTTTTACATCATTGTTGGGAGGCTTAGTTATTAAAATGATCAACAAATGTCCAATCAGTGAGCTCTCCCAATGCCATGGCCTTCAGGAGAGAAAGTGAAAGTCTTACACCTCATGCTAGAATCAGACTACATGATATTTTTGTCTTTCACGATGGTCACTACGTCAGATTCGCACCATAAATTCATGTCTCTGGTTGGCGACACTACATAATTAACACCAACCTATCACCGTTCAGGTCCTTGGCTACAGACGTGCTGTGTGTGATGCTGGTGGTTTTGTATTCTAAAGAGAAAAATGAGTTTCAGGAAAAGATAAGTATGTACTGTTCAACCTTCAAAGAGAACTCGAGCTAACTAATGTTTTAACATGTAGAGAGCATTTATTACGTAAACGTAGCTAAAATGTTCTTGGTATGTTCTTTGTAATTAAGAAATTTAAGGCAGCTTGGACACTAACTTTTAAAACAACTTCCTTAAAAGAAGCTTTTAGCTACATTTAGCTACATTTACGTAATAAATGATCTCCTTAAAGGTAAAACAGCCCATGCTGTCCTCTTCTTGACACTCGGAATAGGTCTACAATGTGTTTTCCTTTATTTTCCTTTTCTTTTTGGACTGCAAAATCACCAGTATCACACACAGCAACTCTGTGGTATCTGAACGGTGATTGGTCAGTGTTATAAAGGTAGTGTCGCCAACCAGAGACATGAACTTATGGAGCTAGTCTGACATCGTGACCGTTAAGAAAGACAAAAATATCATGTAGTCTGTTCCCAGCATGAGGCATTGCCATGCCATGGCATTGAGAGAGCTCACTGTTTGGACATTTGTTGAGCATTTCAACAACTAAACCTTCCAACAATGATGTACAAGTGTATCACTGCAGTACTTGAAGAGTTTCAATGTACTGAGCATGCACTTTCTAAGAAATACCCATGTTTATTACACCATCTGTGAAATGCTATAAGCTGGATCTCATTGATAAATATATCCACATCTCCAATCCATATTTGACCAATACCCTTCCCAGTACATTGCATTACACCCCAATAATGAATTACAATGAATAGACATTGTCTGAAAAGTTTAAGGAAATGAACTGCATGCAAAATTGTATTCTTCAAGGTAGAACCCATAGTTTGCATGAACGGGAACAACCAGGTAGGAGGAACATTCCAGGAAACTGGTTGACGTGATTGGCAACTATGATACCAATGTTGCTACCAAACTGTTAAACTAAGTCATTATTTAAAGATAGTGTACTTAGTACTAGTTTTAATATGAATGTATAGCCATATTTCTACATTTTCGTCCACATCTAAAAAGCCAACAGCTGGAGTACGGCCCTAGGTGGGGTAGGAGCTGGAACGCTAAAGTGCTAAAATATGACCTTAGCAGAGCGTGGCCATTGCCTGCGTTGTAGGCCGATGGCCAGGCAATCTTTATCGGGTAATCTGGCATGCAGCGCACAGGGACATAAATATCGCACAGTCTGCCACAGAATTTGGCCAAGATTTTATGGGCTTCATCTCGTACAGGCTGACATGCAATAAACTTATAAGACTGCTGCTATCACACAGTTTGCAGTGTTCTTTTAGCCAGCCGACCAATTAAGGGATAAAATTCTAATCTTTATAAAAGGAACCACAAAAGCACTCTCTGATTAGTGTGGACATCCAGTAACACCGTGAAATACAGTTAACCTCGTCTAGGAGTGAACTGCTGAACTGTTGAACTATGTTTGGTCGTTATTACCACATCAGCGTTCTTTAGTATGCATCATTATTTAACTCATATAGAATAACTTTAGAACCTATAAACACAAGACGAACAAAGCTTTAACTTTAAATCCCATGAATGCATCCCCAAAAAAGTTAGGACATTGGGTAAGATTCAAATAAAAACAAAAATTGGTGATTGACAGATATTCAATTGTACTAAGAAGAGATATTTAACTTCATACCTTACCAACTTGGGACAGTTAAAACAAAGTTAGTATTGAAACTTTCCTCTTTTAAAAAGTAATTCTGGCATGATTAGAGGAAGAAATCAAAGTTTTAGTACAGTACCAGTCAAAAGTTTGGCTTGTAGTGTTCGACTGGTAGTGTACTAAAACGTTTGGCTGGTAGTGTACTAAAATGTTTGAATG